>CAUYLG010016427.1:0-178456 GCA_963573385.1 Cacajao melanocephalus
GATGACATGGGGGCAAGTTGTCTGTTTCCTCATCTGTACAGTGGGGGTGGTACTGTGCGCTGAGAGTTGGGGGCACAGCAAGTGCTCATAGGTGTATCACTGTGGTTACTATAGCTGTTTTTGAGACTGTATTGCACTGCACACAGGATTTATGCTGAACTTGTTAGGGGCCTCCAGGATTCAGGAGACCTGGATTCAAGTCCAAGTTCATATCTAGCTGTTGACTTTGGGTGAGTCAGTCCCTTTTCCAGCCCTCCATTTCCCATCTGTATAATGAGTTATAACAGTAAAGATGGCTTGCTTTGGCAACCGTAGAGGCCTCTGCATTTGGGTTATTTAATCATCTTCATCAGGCTTTATCTTTAGATTTCCTGTAGCCAAGCAGCACCCCTTAGCGTGGGGTCTTTGCTCCCAGTAATGACATTCATGTTTTCTCTGGGGATGTCACAAATAAGAGGAGAAAGTCACACCCCTTCTGCCAGGCCAGCCATCCCATCCAGACTTGGACATGTGTGCACGGTGTTCCTGGAACCCAGGCGGCGTCCTGGCACCTGCCTCACAGCCTTCCTGATTGCCTGCTTTGTGGTGAGTGGTGGGCCGCCTCTCCTCACAATGAGGACCTCTGTTCTCAGGCATCTCCCTTAACAAGTGGCAGCACAATACCCTGAGGCCTGTGTGTATCTTTTCAAGGCGAACACAGAGGCCTCTTGTTGGTGATCCTGGAAATACAAATCAAACATTTGCTGAGCCACTCGTTGTCCTACAGGTACCTGGAAGGAGCCTATACTCACTGGGCAGGTGGGGTAGGTGGGTGAGCAAGACTCGCTCTTGAACTGGAGGGAAGAAGAGGCCTCGTGTCTGGACCTTGGTTGTGTCATTTATAAAATGGGAATTCTAATACTTGTTTTGCTTTGTGTTGCTGAGGGTCAGATGTGGTACATTGTTTAGAAAGCTGAAACAGCAGAGACCTGTTGTCATGGGAACAGAGTTTCAGTCATCTACAGGTGTTAGTACATTGTTGAGAAAGTTGATGGCATTTTCACAGACTCCGGGGGTCATGTTGTCCACCCCACCTCCTAAACCAGTGCATAATCTCCCTTCCTTGCCTCTTCCTGGGGTCACACAACTACCTGGGCAGCAGCCCCTTCTGTGCTCTCCACCCCAGCTCTCCCACTCTCACCCACCTTTCCCCTTCACCAACACCCCAGAGCCCCAGCCTAGCTGTTGGCGCTGTGTAGGAACCCCGGCAGGGACTGTGTGCAAGGCCTTGGGCACCTTGATTCTGCCTCTGTACCTTGTGTTTATAGAGTACTAGAATATTCGTGAACCAACACCAGGCCCGAAACAGTCTTCAAGCCCCTCCTGTCAGCCATGTATGATTTACAAATATGGCCCATGTTCATTCCAGCTCCTCACTCACAGAGGGGGTCATGAAGCCTGTGGTGGCTGAGAGCTCCTTGCTAGTCTGCACACGGTGCCTTGTTTTTCATCATTCTAACCTTTATTGCCTCTGCTTAAACTCCATCTTACACTGGAGAACTGAGAGGGTCATAGACTTCAGGCCAGAAAGAAGCAGCCAGACAGTCTGAACTTGGAGAACCATGCCAGTCTTCTCTGGAGCCTGTTGCTCCGTTCCAGTTCTCTTTGAATGACCCCCTATGCCCAGGGGCCACTGCATGCACCCTTGGTCAGTGGTGAGGACAAGAGGATGTCTGGCAGACTGTCAACTCTTTTCTCATTGCACCTCCTTAGGGAAAGGCACTCCTGGGTAGGGGGCTGCCCAGGACTGCGGTCCCAAAGCAGAGAGCTCGAGGGCTAGTGCTGGGACCCACTGCCTGTCATAGCAACCTGTTCCTATTGGCCTGGGCAAGTTACCTGACCCTCCTCACGTGTAAAAACATGTGCAATACCCATCAATGATAGACTGGATAAAGAAAATGCGGCACATATACACCATGGAATACTATGCAGCCGTAAAAAGGATGAGTTCATGTCCTTTGCAGGGACATGGATGAAACTGGAAACCATTATTCTCAGCAAACTGACACAGAACAGAAAACCAAACACTGCATGTTCTCATTCATAAGTGGGTGTTGAACAATGAAAGCACATGGACACAGGGAGGGGAACATCACACACCAGGGCCTGGGGGTAGGGGACTAGGGAAGGAATAGCAGAAAGTCGGCAGAGTGGGGAGGGATAGCGTTAGGAGAACTACCTAATGTAGACAATGGGGAGATGGATGTAGCAAACCACCACCATGGCACATGTATACTTATGTAACAAACCTGCACGATCTGCACATATACCCCAGAACTTAAAGTATAATAAATAAAAACACACACACACACAAAACACAAAACATGGGCAGTAATAGCACTGACCTCGTAGGTTTGCCACAACGACTAGAGGAGAACGTGAACCTTAAGTCCTCCATGGTGCCTGCTTATGCGCAGGAATCACTAAATAAAGGGTAAGCTGGACCAGGCATGGTGGATCCTTCCTATAATCCCAGTATTTTGGGACACTGAGGTAAGAGGATCACTTGAGGCTAGGAGTTCAAGACCAGCCTGGGTAGGATATTGAGATGCCATCTCTAGAAACTTTTTTTTAAAAAAACTTAGCCCAACATGGTAGCATGCACCTGTAATCCCAACTGTTTGGGAGGCTGAGGCAGGAGGATGGCTTGAGCCCAAGAGTTGGAGATTACAATGAGCTGTGATCATGCTGCTTCACTCCAGCCTGAGTGACACGGTGAGACCCTGTCTCCAAAAAAAAAAAAAGAAGCCATTTTTCAAAACTATTCCAAAATCACTTGAGGAGGGAGTCCAGCTCTTGAGTTTCCTTTCTTGGCTGATGAATGGAAGGTTTATAGTCCTGCTGAGCAGGGTACAGATTCGTTCCTTCAACAGATATTGAGTATCCACTGTACATGAGGCACATTTTAGGTATTGGGGATTTAGCCTTGAACAAAACAGAATGAAATGCCCCGTCCTCTCGGAGCTTCTGACTCCGGAATTTCAGCAGGAGTCATAGAAAAAGAGGTGGTTTCTGATACAAGCATTGTATCAGAGCATACATGTGACGGTGGGTCGGGGTCTCCTGCTTACAAGGGGCCTGCCTGGACCTTGGTGCCTCATCTATTACCACCTCCAGAATCCTTCACAGTATAGGTATTGTCAGTCCTGGTTTGCAGATAAGGCCACTAAGGCTCAGAGAAGTTTAAGAAACAGGCCCCAAGATACTCAGTAATGACAGAGACAGGATTCGAACTTAGGTCTTCCTGATTCCTCATCCATGGTGTTAAGCTGCTGTAGCCCCTCCATTCCCTGGGTGGGTTTCAGCCATGGGCCGTTCATCAGAGCTAGCTGCAGGTCGGCCATGGGGAGACTTCTAGGAGACCGAGGCACAAGGCCCCATCTCTGCAAAGTGTCTGGTTCTGAGAAGACACCTCTATGCCTCAGTGCTATAGAGGCCAGTGCCAGGACAGTGGTGCAGATTTGGAGCTCAGAGAAGGAGAAAGGAATTCTACCTGGGGGTCTAAGGCAGAACCTACCCCAGGAGGTAACCTTGGAGCTGCGCTTTGAAGAATAGCTGGGATCTTTGCAGGCAGAAATAGTGAAGCAAAGGAATTCTAGAGGGTAGACTTAGCCAAAGCAAAGCCCTAAAGACAAAAAAAAAGCAGATGATAGATCTGGGGACTGGCTGTCCATTCTGATTGGAATCTAAGGGTCGGTGTGGAACCCACAAGGATTTTGTAGAGGAAGATGCATCATTACATCATATTCAGAGGATCTTGAGCGCCAGAGTGAATTTGCCCTTTGTCCTGGGGCACTAGGGAGCCAGGGAGGGTTTGCAAGCCTAGGAGAGCTATGCTGTAGAGGTCCATTGGCTTTTTGGAGGTTGCTCTCTGGCCAGCTCTGAACAGTGGACAGGATAGTGGAAAGAGATCCATCCTGAAGGAACACATTTATCTCATCCAAGCACCTTCTCCACAAAAGGTACTTCTGTGAGTTAGGGGCAGGCAAGAGACTGGAGAGAGCAGGTGCTGTCCCCATAGCACCCAGGCTGACTAGAAAGAGTGGTGTGGATGCCCCTTGAGGTACAGGAGACGTACTAAGGACTGGGAGCCACCGAGACGGAGATGATGGTTCTCTGCAGGTGGGATCAGGGTAAGCTTTGTGGAGGAGGTGGCATCTGTGCCAGATCTTTTCTAGATGTCATTCAGATGGAGCAGAAGGGTGGTAACTCTAGTCCTAGAGGTAAGAAGTGTACAGCAGGGAGGCCAGACGAGTGAGGCCCAGCTCCTGCCAGACCAGCAGCCCTCAGGTGTTCTTGTGGGGAAGGAAGACCCAAGGGTGGGGTGAGCAGACTGCAGCCCTGGGTACAACCCTTGCCCTGCTATTTGGCTTTGAGACCTTGGAGGAGTCCTCCTACCCCTCCTCTGGACCTCTGTTCCTCACCTGTTACCTATTAAGGCCAGTAGAAGGGATAGAGCTAAGCTATATGTCTTGATGCTGTCTTCTAGACATATAGCAGTGACCACACCTCAGGACTGATTGGTAAAAAATCTGTAATACAAGCAGAAAGGGGATCAATCCAGATGGGAGAGCTGGGAAAGCTTCCTAGAAGCAGGGCACTTGAGCTAGGTCTCAAGAAATGACCTGTTCCAGAACTTTTGGAAAGACATCTGGGGCAAGATGAGGGTGGCTGGCTGGCTGGGTTCTGGAGGACATTGACCAGGCGCTCTCTCCCATCAACCACCAGGGTCTGGTCCCCGTCATCAGAACCAAAGTCAGAAGAGCGCCCAGCGCCTCCTCCTGCCCAGCTCTTAGTCTCACTTTCCTCCTTCGGATTCTGACTTCCATTTTTAATTGCCCATCGGTGGAATTAATTAGATTCTGTCATTTTAATGACTCATGGGGGTAGCATATTTTTTCTCTAAATGCAGATATTCTTTTGAGGGATTGTGTCTTTATCTTTTGCAGAAAAATCACTAAATTAAAAGAATTGCCATGTTAAATTGCAGATTAAGGAGAAACTTAATTAGAAGGAATGAGAGCAGTTGTGTTTGGAGCTTTTGTTCTTAACATTTTTTTCCTTAAGCTGCCGAATCACTGCACTTGGAGTTTGTATATTTGTATCTTAGGTGAAATGATTTGCCTAATTAAGCCTGTCACTCATCACCACCTGTTCGCTCTAAGATATATGGCTATATTATTAAGCTTGCCAGCAAATGTATAAATTATTTCAGTGGGGAATTACAGTGTTGACTAGGGCGTTACTAGTTGTTATCCAATTTATCTGGTATGAAAACCGATAAAGCAAAACAGCAGCTCATTAAGTTTCTTCATTCAATCACTTATTGAGCACCTGTTGTGTTGCCAGTGACTGGACTAGGCATGGGAGAAAGGGCACATGGTACAGCTCCTACCCTCAGGGGTCTCACCAGACACGCAATTAGGATGCTAAGATCAAGGTGAGTCTTGGGAGGGGTGAGATCCAGGAAGGCTTCCTGAAAGAGGTGACCTTGGGAGAGTAAGTGGAATCAGTCAGGTGAAGAGGTTAGTGGACTTGAGGCTGGACATGCAGCCAGGTCCAAGAGAGCTTTTTGGGTTGTGCCAAAGAGCTTTGGGCTCCCTCCTCCACAATCATGGTCTGTGCTCCATGCCTCTCTACTCACCTTCTGTGTCAGGACGTTGACTGTAGAGATTTATATTGGTAGAAATCCCCCAATCCTGATTTTAACCAGTGGAGCGCCAAGATGTCAGGAGTGAAAGTGACTTATAATTCATCTGGTCCCTCGGTCTTCTGAGCCTGTGGCAAAACTGAGCCTAGAACCTCACTTCCAGCTCAGTCCCCTTCCCTTCCCAGGCCACTCTGCTGCCCTTTGGCACTGGCAGCCCCGCAAGCCAGGATGCCTGCTGAGTTATATCCTCTCTATTACTGACAACCAGAAAATTAGCAGCAGGGAGGCGTTGTGGAGAAGTGTAGGATGGTCCCATGCTCCCTGACTCATCCCCTTCTGTGCCCATCCCAATGGAGACATCACCCTCCTCCAAGCCAGAAATTGGGGCATTGCACAGCAGTCCTCCCTGACTCACTTCCACATGTAGTCAAGCTCCTACATCCTCTTGTCATTGAGGGGGTCAGCCTCCATCACCTTTTTCTGACTGGTCTTTCCACCTTCAGGACTGACCCCAAACCCACCCTCCACCTGCAGTCAGAGAGATCTCTAAAGTCCATTTTCTGATTATCCCCATCCGTAAGTTCAAGTGCAAGCTCTTTAGAAAGGGGCTCCAGGATATGTGGCCCCAACTTGTCTATCCAGCCCCAGGGCTCTCCCCTGCATGGAGGGCTCTGCAAAGTAGGTGCTCGGGTAAGACCCTGCTTCACCTCTTTCCTTCTCCAACCCCCTGTCCAAGACCATATGTCCCATGATTGGTTGCCATGAGTGCTGCAGTCATTCAGCTGGAACCCCAGGGAGAGATCCAGGCTACTGGGAGGCCAGGGAGGGGTAGATGCTGGTGGCGATGTTTGTGCCATGGCCCCAGCTCCAGGTTTTGGCTTACCACCACAAAAGCCCCCTTAACTGCTGATGGGAAAGGGCCCTTCTCACTCTCCAGCCCCAGGACCTGTCCCCTAGGAAAGCCTTGAGGTCACTGCTGTCAGTGTGTGGTTGGACACAGGCAGAACGGTAGCCAGAAGGAAGAGCAGGAACCCCCCAGTGAGCCCTCGCTCTGTCCCCTCTCCACGCCACCAGCCCTGGCATCTCGGAGCTGTGGGCATCTCTAGATTAAGGCTTGGCCTCTGCTACTTTCCTGGAAGCTGAATTAGGGTCTTTAGTGAGTCTTCCTCTCCTGGGTAAGGCCAGCCCATCCTTCCAGCGCTCGGGCCAACAGCCTGTAGTCACCCGTAGTCCTCCTCCTCTTACGCTGCACTTTGCATGCACAGGTAAGCCTTGCCATCTCTGGCTGCAGAACGTGGCCGGATCTGACCACTAGCGGACACTGCCTCGCTGCCCTCCTGTGTGCACATATATGCGTACTCTGTCTCCTTCCAGTTAGCCAACTGTACTTTTTAGAGCAGTTTTAGGTTCACAGCAGAATCAGGCAGTGTCCAGGCTGTTCCCACACACCCCTTGCCTCCTTCTTTTTTCAGCACAGTAATCCTGTAAGGAAGTACCTGGTCAAAACGGCTCTCCATGTCTTTCAGAACAAAGCAAGAGTCCTTCCCAAAGCCGGGAAGCCCAGATTCCTTCCCAACTCCCTTCCGGGAACCCTGGGCCATTTTATGGCTCACTCTGGGCACAGTCCTACCCCAGGGCCCTTGAACTTGCTCTTCCTTCTGCCTGGAGTGTCCTTCCCAGAGATGTTGCTCCCTCCCTTCAGGTATTTATTCAGATGTCCCCTTTGGAGAGGGCTTTCCTGCCCTGCTGTATTTTTCTCCGTGACACTTGTCACCAGCCGTTGATATGCAGACTGTTGTATTGCCTGCCTCTCCTCACAAGGCCCCTGGCTCCAAAAGGCCGGAATCTCTGTCTGTTGCTCCCACTGCTGTCTTCCCAGCCTTGAACTGTGCCTGGTGCATGTGGACGAGTGGTTAGGAGCCTTGTCGTGGGTGGACGGCCTGCTGGGTGTCACTGCTAGGCAGCAGGCTGGCCGCACACTCAGCACAGTCCTGGGAGCGAGTGGGTCCAGTGTGTCTGGAGCCTTCTGTTGGCAAGAGCCTCCCTTCCCACTGTTTTCTGAAGTGGTTAATGGGGAAAGAGTGTCTTAGAGGGACAGAAATGCCCCACTGTCCCAGATAGGGAAGAGGGGTCAGTGGTGAAATGCAGAACAGGCCCATCACGTTCCTCAGTTCCAGTAGACAGCACGTTCCCCCCACCCCTCAGGGCTGAGGTTTCTCCAGGGCCTTCTGTGAGCATGGGGATTGATTGCTGGGTGTCTGGCCAGGCTTGGAGGATAGCTCGCCACATTCATGCTTGCTGGTTACAGGAGAGGTTTCTGCCTTTGTGTGGCACAGCCAGGGACGTGTTTGTGGGCCTGAAGCTGACTTCGGCTTCAGGAACCTTCTTTGCAGGCTCTGGCATTGTTTCTTAGGCACCCTCTGTGTGTCAGGCACTGGAGTGTTTCCTCTCATCTGACCTTCACAGCAGCCTAGTGAGACAAGAAATTGGGACTCAATGAGGTTCAGTAGCTTAGCCGCAGCTTGCAGCGAATTGCCGGCAGGTTTAGGAGAGGAACTCAGGCCAGTTCAGCTGCTTCTGTGAGGTGCCTAGTACTGTGTGTACATCAGGCAGACACGGTAAGTGTCATTTATAATAACAGAGCTCAGACTGCATTCCAGGCGCACTGCTAAGATTTCTAGGTATGTCACCTGCTTTAATCCCCATGAGATGGGTGCTGTCAATATCCCTGTTTTTCAGAGAAGGAAACAGGCCCAGCTAGACAGCCGGCAAGGTAAAGTACCTGGTCTCCAGGAACCCTCTGGCAACTCCAGTTTCAGCTCAGTGCTTCCTGCTCTTTGTGGTGTCTCCAGAGTCTCCCTCAAGGAGCATCCTCCCCCAGCCTGTGGGGTAAATGGTGCTCCCACAGGCCCAGGGCGGGGAGAAGAGCACGTGGAATGGCCTGTCCTGTGCTATAAGCACTGCTCTAGCCTCACCTGGGTACTGGGTCCAGGACAGGGTTAGCTGTGTGTGGGCCCATGTAGGGGATCTGAATACAGAGGAGCAGACTTGGGGGGTGCAGCATGATCCCCTAGTGGCACTCCATAGGAGTTTCCCAGGAACGGGGCAGATGTGGCCAGCATGGTCTGAGGTGGGATGAGAGGAGAGGAGTCGAGTCACTTGGATGCAGATTTTTTGGCCCAATACAAGAAACACCTTTTCCTCCTGAGAAGTGTCCAGAGGACAGAGCTCCCCCAAGGCAGTGCCATGCCCCCTTGCTAGAGGGTGCAGGGAGGTTCCTATGGGGGTAAAGCTGAGTTCAGTGGCCTCTGGAGGCTCAACCAGCCCCTCACACACACCATTGGGCTGTGACCACCTGGGTGTCCTGTCTTAGGAGGCCAAAATCTTTTGTGCCCTGTTATTTCATTGCTTGAAACCCTTCCTCCTGCAAGTTGTAAAGTACCAACTAGAACAGCTGAATGATACCCCTCCTGTCCATCACAGTAGCTCCCTGGGCTGTGCTCTGCTAACCCTGCACTTTCTCTCTTCCCACAGCACAGTTTAATGGCAGCGAGAAGCGACAGTCATCCCCCTCGCCTTCGCGGGACCGGCGGCGCCAGCTTCGTGCCCCTGGAGGGGGCTTTAAGCCTATCAAACATGGGAGCCCCGAGTTCTGCGGGATCCTAGGAGAAAGGGTGGATCCTGCTGTCCCTCTGGAGAAGCAGATGTAAGTTTTGAGGGAGCAAAGCCCAAACTCACCTCTCTGTTCACCTAATTTTTGCCCTCTCTTTCATATCATCTTTCAAAAATTCTCAGACTGGGCCGGGCGTGGTGGCTAACACCTGTAATCCCAGCATTTTGGGAGGCCGAGGTGGGTGGATCACTTGAGCCTAGGAGTTCAAGACCAGCCTGGACAACATAGTGAGACCCTGTCTCTTAAAAAAAAAAGAAAAAAATACAAAAGTTAGCAGAGTATGATGGCATGCACCTGTAGTTCCAGCTACATGGGAGGCTGAAGCAGGAGAATCGACTGAGCCCAGGAGGTTGAGGCTGTGGTGAGCTGTGATCACACTATTGCAGTGAGCCTGGGCAACAGAGCCAGACCCTGTCTCAAAAAAAAAAAAAAAAAACATGCCTCCCAGACTGAGACATGCTGGAACTCTAGGGGCCTTCTAGTCTGCCCCTACCTCCCTCTCCACGTACAGATGGGCAGTTTGAGGATCTTGGAAGGTTGAAGCTCCCACCAAGCCAGTGGTAGACCCAGGATTAGAACACACATCTCCTGGCTTCCAGCCCCAAGCTTGTTCTCTCCACCCTGTGTTGCCACCCTTACCTTCAATGGCAGGAGGGACTGCAAAATAATCTACAGGATTTACTCCTCATTTTTACATCCTAGTTTCTAATTTCATCATGCAGTAAATAAGTTCTTGGAAAAACTAAATATAAACTCAGTCCTTTCCCCTAAGTGTAAAACTATGTGTAAATTAGAGTTGAGCAGGGCCTTTCCACTCTTGATGTGGGTTTTCTCAGCCCTTTCTCTAGAGATTTCCCACCTCCAGTCAGTGGGCAAATTCCATCCATGCTGTCCCCAGGGTCCCATGTCCCTTCTATCCTTGCTGCCCCCAACACTGTGCGGGGCCCTGCCCTTTATTGGCCAGCGCCCCCCCCCCGCCCCCTTGGCCATGGTAATCATCTCCCTGCTCTGCCAAGTCCTCGCTGGGTGCAGGTTCCTGCTCTGCTCTGAAACCTTCAGTGGCTCCACATTACCTCCAGGATAAAGTCCCACCTCCCTAGCCTGCCGTTCATTCTGTGAATTGTCCCCAAACTATGTTTTCAGTTTCTAGCTGTGCCTCATACCTGGACTAGTGTGAGCTTCTCCAGGAACTTGATGAAGCAGGTATGGGACCTGTGCTGGTGTCCTCGGGTATCTTGTCTGCTTAAACAAGCAAATGTGCGATAAAGGGTTGTCAGCCCATTGCCTAGATGAGAACATCAGGGCTCAGAGTGGTGCAGATCCTTGGCAAGGACTCACAGCTCAGAGTGCCCCCAACCTCGTGACTCAGACCCCGCCCTGTCCCCTCCCCTGTCCTCCGATTACTCTTTGCTCATTTTCACCCTTAGCCTGGCACAGGGTAGGCACTCATAAGGCCAGGAGACTCTCTGACACCATGCATGGTTCATGAGCCCTCCCTAGTGTGTATCATGTACTGTGTTCGTCTTGGCCCAGGGATTCTGGTCTTGGCATGGCTGGCAGGGCATCCCCTCACAGGAAATTCTCACTCGGTGAGCAGGATGCAGGGTTTTCCGAATGACGTCATGTGCTGCCCTTTTAAGCAAGTGCTGTCATCTCTGGAGGCTTCTGCCGCCTTGTGAGTGCTCCACTCCTGCTGTACAGACCACATCAGGGAGGTGCTCCCAGCCAGCTGTGAATCATCTCTCACAGCCGTGCAGATCGGCTGGCAGGTTTTGCTTATTTCTGATCAAACTGTGCACTTTTCATCAACAAACTACGACCCACAGATGTTAAGCATGCATTCTGACCGGCAGTGGCCAGGTCTGCCTGAGTCGGCCTGGGCACAGCCTGTCCTCTCCCACCCCCGGACTCAGTCTTCATCGCAAGGTGGGGGAATTGGGCTTCCTTTCCTTTCCTATTCCTCTTGATGGGGCCCCAAGCCAAGTCCAGAGTCATGATTGGCTTTTCCTCCCCCACCGTCTCATCTCCCCAGGATTAACTCCCCAAGATGAGTCAGAAGACCTGACTCATCACCCACAGGGTGTGCTTAGGGTAAAATCTCAGTTCAGATAGAGCCTGATGAGCCCAGTAAAGAGGATCACCTAATCCCCCACCTGGACTGATGCCCTAGAGCTCAGGAGGCATCCAGTCTGATCCTCTCCTCTACCCTAGCACAAAGGGAGGGAGGAGGAGGAGACTGAGGCACTGGGGGTATGCCCCAGATCACCCAGTGTGGCTGAGGATGGGCAGGCACACGTCTGCCTGGGTGCCCATACTACCTGCCTTCCCTCCTGGAACAGCAGAAAAGCTGCTCCAGTGCTCAGGGTCTGTCCCCACTGCCTCCTGGAGAAGCCCCACCCGCACCCCCTCTTCCTTCTTCCATCATTACCATCAGCATATACACGTGTTCCGGTAACAAACTTTGCCAACATAAGTTAAAAAAAATAGCCTTGACCCAACATTCCTCTCTAGGTACTGGCCCTCCTGAGAACAGAAACTCCATGCGGGCAGAAACTTGTCTAGATCACCACTGCATCCCCTGTGCCCAGAACGGTGCCCAGCACGTAACAGGTGCTGAATAAGTAGCTGCTGCATGAATGAACAGAGTCTCCAAAGAGCTGCCAGCACTTCTCCCCTCTCTGTCACCTCCCCTTCTCTCTCACCCACCACAATCAGTCTCCCTTTTCTGTCCGGGTCCCCAGACGACCCCCTCTCTCCTCTGTGGCGGTCAGCACAGTTGACCACTCTCCTTCTGGGCCTCTGCGCCTGGTTTTCCTCCTGCCTCCCTGGCCACTCTTCCATCTCCTCTGCTGGCTCCTTGCCTCTGCTTGACCTGAAGGTCGGCCTTTCCAGGACTGTTTCCAACCACGTGCTCTCCCTGGATTGTCTCTCCCAGGGTCCTGGTGGTGACGCATAGATGCGTAGCCCCAGCCCACACCTCTCCCAGCGCTCCTGACTCCTACTTCCAGTGGCTTCCTGGCATCTACACTTGGCTGACAAGTGGGCATCTCAAACTTAACATGTTCAAAATTGGGCTCCTGATCTTCTCCTCGAAACTTGCTCCTCCCCCAGCTTCCACATCTCCAAAATCGGTGTCACCATGGCTCAAGCCACAAACTTGGCATCATCCTGATTCCTTTTTTTGCTTGACACCAGCATCTGTTGTTATCAGATTCTGCCAGTGCTCCCTCCAAAGTACCACCAGAATCCATCATTCCTCCATCTCTGCGGCCACCTTCCATGTGAACTACCACAGCAGCACCCTAACTCGTCTCCTCTGGCCCTCCTCAGGGCAACCTGACTGACGGTCTGTGAGATTTCCCAGGGCAAGTAACAGCTCCTAAAGCTCTTATTGCTGAGGATGAGATCAGACTTCTCTTGGGCACAAGAACTGGGCATGCCTCCTGCCTGCTGCTCACAGTGCCTGGGCCCTTCTTGCTGCCTTTCTGCTCAGTGAGGACCCCAAGTGCATTCCTACCTCAGGACCTTTGCACTTGCTGCCTCTTTTGCAAAGATGTTTTCTTTGGCTCTTCACATGATTGGCTCCTTCTCATGTTCTCAGGCCACATGTCGTCTCCTCAGGGGCCTCCCCTGCCCATTCATTTCTAAGTAGCCATCTTACCCAACCCCAGTCACTTCCCTTATGGTAACCCCAGGAAGCCTGCATAGCCCTTGTCACTGTCTAGAATTGTTTCCTGTATCTCTTTGTTGACTCTCCCTCTCCCTCCATCAGCCCTATGAGATCGAGGGTATACTGAGTGGTGAGTAAATACTGGATGAGCTCATGGGTATTGGCTGGGGTGAAGGACGATAGTTGAGTCTCCCTCACCCCACTGGTTCTGACCTGACTGGCCAACCCCAAGAGGTCCAGCCCGTCGCTGAGATAACCTCCTGCCTGGATTCTCTTTCCAGGTGAAGCAAGGCCTATGTGGGCCCAACAGTTGTGTATAGCCGCCCCACAGGACCACCCAGCCCAGCCTGACTCCTGGTCTCCAGCCATCTGCTGACAGGCTGCCCAGTGCCGACCCGACCCCCAGATCCAGCACCCTCTGCTGTGATCCTCAGCCCCTTGTCCCCTGCCCTCACCTCTGTGTGGAGCACTGGGGGAGGAACTGGCAGCTTATCCTGTGTACCATCTGGGATTCCCCTTGACAAGGATCCAGAGGCCATGGCCCCTCTCAGAGCTGGGCTTGCTCCTGAGCTCAGGGAGGGCGGACGGCAGGCAGCACCTCCCCAGAGACTACCACTTCCAGGCCTTTCCCTGAGGATGGCTCAGCTTCAATGGCTGAGACTTGTTTTCCTAATAAAACGGTTTTTGTCAGCTCACTGAGGGTGTGTTGCACAGTGAAATCTCCCAGCGGGCAGTCTTCCCAAACCTGTTAACTCTTACTTCTGAAGTCGCTGCTGTCTTTGTTTCTCCTGATTACAGCAATATAGCCTTTGTGGGCCTTCGTGTCTCGGGAAGTGTTTCAATTGTGGCAACCCATGCATCCCCCAGCTTCACCTTCCTCTTTACGTATTTCTCTGTAACTTTAGAAAGAAAGGGATCTGTGGTCTGCATGCTCTTCCTGCCTCCTCCCCTGGAAGGTCTCCACTCCAGATGTCCAGCTTGGTGGCCACCACCTGCACTGTCCACCACTTGGCCACATTCCCATTGGGATAGGGACACTCACATTTACTCTCCAGTGCTTGACTTTAAAGTTGATTTTTTTTCCTAGGGTTATAATTTTCTTGTGGCCACTGCTTCTAGCTGATGAGCTCTGCCTCGTGAGTGGCAGGAATTGCATGGGGATGGGCAGTGTGGGTCGTTCTCTGAGGAGCATGTCAGTGACAGAACTCTCAGAGCCACGGTTTGCAGGACACTCTGAGACAGGCGCCAGGAGGCAGCATCCCCACTTACTTGCACCTGGAAATGTGAAATGCAGCCTCTGGATGGGCAGGGGCTGCAACCATTGTAGATGGGGATGTCACCACATCGCTTTCTGCTAATGCTGTAGCTGCTTCGGTTAGGACTCACCCCACACCAGGCTCTACATTAGTCCTTGCTGCAAGGACACTTGTTTCATTCTCACAAACCAAGAGAGGTTGGCATGATCCTCACTTAATACAAGCCTCCTGGTCAGTGGCTTGCCTGGCCGGTGGGCAGCAGAGTCACAATTCAAAGCAGCATCTGTGCCTCTGTGGACAATGCACACTCCAGCCACAGCACTGCCCAGTGTCTCTGCCTCTCGTGGCTGAGTCTCACCCCCTCCACTGCCCTCCAGAGACCATCATGTAAACAGAAATGTATTTTGAGTGTGTCCACTCATGGGCAGTGAGGATCTTTATTCTTTCCCTGCAATTTTACCTTCAGCTCTTCGAGTCATGAAAATCAGTGAGCCAGGCATGGTGGTACGTGCCTGTAGTCACACTACTTGAGAGGCCAAGGCAGGAGTATCCCTTAAGCCCAGGAGTTTGAGGCTGCAGTGAGCCATGATCACACCACTGCACTTCAGTCAGGGTAACAGAGTGAAACTCTGTCTCTGAACGCCCCCACCACCCCAAAAAAACAAAGGAAAGAAAAAGGAAAATCAGGCCAGATATAACGGTTCACGCCTGTAATCCTAGCACTTTGGGAGGTGAGATGGGAGGATCACTTGAGCTCAGGAATTCGAGATTAGCCTGGGCAACATAGTAAGACCCTGTCTCTAGAAAAGATTTAAAAATAGCCGGGCCTGATGGCACACATCTGTAGTCACAGCTACTAGGCTGAGGTGGGAGGATCACTTGAGCCCTTGAGATTGAGGCAGCAGTGAGCTATGATTGCACCACTGCACTCTAGCCTGGGTATCAGGATGAGACCCTGTCTCAAAAAAAAAAAAATTATTGTTCCCATTCCCTCCTGTGATGGGAGATAGGGGGTTAGTTGGGCTCTCTGCACGGCAATCCTCCCCTCAGATTCTGCTGCCTGCCCTCCTCCGGCATGCCTAGTGTCTGAGAGCAGTGATGCTAGATTCCTACATGCCCAAGCAGTGCCAGAGCCATCTGGCAGGAGCATGGACGGCACCTCATTGCCCACCATCCACGTCTCTGCACACATCACTGAATCAGAGCGTGGCCTTCCTGTCAGCACCCTCTGATGGTTTCCATGTCACTCAAACAGAGAAGAGCCCTTGCAGCAGCCCCATTTCAGGACCTCTTGCCCACCCCTCTCCCTTGCTGCCTCTCTCTGTCCATGCTGGCCCCTGGCTGTTTCCAAAACACACTAGGCAGCCTCCTGCCTTGGCCTTTGCTGCTCATTTGTCTACCAAGAAAGCTCCTCTCTGGCTTCCCACCTCACCTCCTGCAGGTCTGCACTGAAATGTCACTTTTTTTTCTTTTGTTTTTTGAGACGGAATCTCACTCTGTCACCCAGGCTGGAGTGCAGTGGCACGATCTGGACTCACTGCAACCTCTGGCTCCTGGGTCCAAGCGATTTTTCAGCATCAGCCTCCTGAGTAGCTGGGATTATAGGCACCCACCACCACGCCTGGCTAGTTTTTATATTTTTAGTAAGATGGAGTTTTACCATGTTGGCCAGGCTGGTTTTGAACTCCTGACCTCAGGTGATCCACCTGCCTCTGCCTCCCAAAGTGTTGGGATTACAGGCATGAGCCACCGCACCTTCAGAAGGCTTCCCTGGCCGTCCTGCCTGAAATAGTCCCCCACCGGCCCCCAGCCGCATGACTCTATGCCACTTCATCTCCATGGTGCCCATCCCCACACCATGTGCTCTGTGATGATGTGAGTGTCTGTGGCCCGACTCCCTGCACCGGAGCATAAGCTTCCCATGAAAGGAGACTGGGTTTCATTTACTGTGCTCTCCCCAGGACCCAGCAGCAGCAGCAGGTGGGCAGTGGATACCCATGGACTGAAGCCTGTTTGTATAGGGAGGCCCCCCGCTGTGCTCAGCTTCCTGAGGCCAGTCAGGACCATGGGAATCCTGTCGAGCTGGGCTCTGACCACTCTCTGCCCTCTCCACAGATGGTATCATGGAGCCATCAGCAGAGGAGATGCCGAGAACCTGCTGCGACTCTGCAAGGAGTGTAGCTACCTTGTCCGGAACAGCCAGACCAGCAAGCACGACTACTCCCTCTCCCTGAGGTGAGTGCCACCCGAGCACCCCAGCCCTCCTTGGCGGCCTCTGCATGCACCGCTGGCCGCTGTGCCTGTGGCAAAAAGAAACGCCAGTGTCCCCTGGGAAACTTGCCAGCGCAGGTTATTTCAAGCCTGGGTCTTTCAATTTGATCCTGTTCTCCTGGGATACAGAGGAGTTTTTATGTTTGCCGTCGCTGCCTTTCCAGAAAAGGAGGGGCCTTTTCCTAGGATTTTATATCAACTGTCTGAGAATAGCTTTCACATCTGCTGTGAGCCGGGGTGGTACAAAGCTCTTAGAGCGTGCCTCATTCCTCTCTCAAAGCCCAGGACAGTCCTTTGATTTTTTTGAGGAACATATCGTCCCCAATTTGCAGATGAGGAAACAAGACTCATGGAGGTGGGTGTGGCTGGCCCAACTCGCCAGGCCAGGATTTGCGACCAGCCCTTGACTCTCTGCTGCTGTAAGCATGACCCTTTCCTAGTGCTATGGCTTGCAGTTTAGGTGGGTCTGAGTTTGGGCATCACACAAAGTCTAGGAGGAGCACAGGGAAGAGATGGTGTTAGTGCCTGTGGCAGCTTTGGAAACTCTCAGGTCTTTCTGACCCATGAGGCATTTCTGTCAGGATGACCAGACCCAGAATAAGAAAAGGATGTTTTAGTTGGGTGCTATTGCTGGGTCGGACCCAAAAGAATGTCTAGACCCATTTTACAGACAGAAAAACTGAGGCTCAGAAAAAGGAGGGATTTGCCAAGGACACTTAGAGAGTTAGTAACATAATTGGGGTGTAAACCCAGGCTCCTCAGGCAGCACAGACCCCCCAGAAGCAGTGAAGTCCTCTGCCTGCCATCCTCTCTGTCCCATTCACCACTGTTAGAGGCCATGGGAGGGAGAGCAGGCCTGTAGGGACACGGCTGTCAGGAGAGCCCACACACATGCTGGCCCTGTAGACAGAGATTTCAGTAAAGCCAAGGAAGGTGAAACTGGCCTGTGCTCTCTGCTCACAACTGATCCCTGCCCCCATCTTCTGGGCTTTGCCCTGAAAGGGACAGTGACAAACTGCAGAGTCAGGAGGTCGGCAGGCATGGGCGGGCAGAGGCAGGCAGGGCACACAGGCTCTGGTAGTCTGCCTAGAACAGAGAGCGGGTAGACATGGGGTGGGGACCACGCATCTCTCAAGGACTGTCAGGGTGGAGGGAGCGGATGTGCAGATGGGGGACTTGTGGGCAGACGATGGATAGACAGATTCCAGCTCTGCAAGAAGAAAAGCTTCCTAACAACCAGAGCGGATCAAGAATTACAGCTACCCAAGCTGCCTCAAGGTGGTGAACCTGTCATCACTGGGTGAATAAGACCAGAGGCTGGACCACCCCCGAGAGGACGCAAAGGGAATTTCTAGCCAGTAATAGGGCACGCAAAACAAATAAATAGGTACCTTGCTCTTCTCCAAGCTGCTCATGTCTGCATAATTCATTGTCTGCTATCAGACCTGATGGCTTAAAGAATCGGGTCAGTTATGGCAGCCGAGGAAAGCGCCCCCACCACAACAGGGGCCAGGTGGGAGGTGGCCAAAGCCAGAGGAGCAGAACTGGACTGCAGAGAGGGCAGCGGCAAGGGGGTTATGCACACCACCAGGCCTGCCGATGGGGCCACCAAGGTGAATGGTGCTCTTCTGGGCTGTGAGAGGTAAAGGAAGCAGGTGGCATCAGTGGCAGGACCCAGTGTCACCAGCCTTCCCTGCATACTGGATTCCTCTGTGCTCCAGGGACCCTCTAGGGCACTGGTCATTTGGAGTTGTCACTCTGTCTCCCTCCCCATCTGTCTCTGAGTTTCTCAGTGAACCTCATTCCTCCTGGAATCCCCATGGCTGGCGTCCTGGCCTGGAGGGGCCTCCGTGAAAGGACTGGGGAGGACGGGACAGAGCACTCCATGCCAAGCCTGACCATTTGTCCTCAAGGGCCAGAGCCCCATCAGCTGCTCCAGCTTCCTATTCATCCACTGGGGAAGTGCTGAGCCCCTGAACTGAGGGCCTGCCTGGCTGCCACTGTGGCCTCATGGTAACTCCAGTGCTGACCTGCCTTCGAAGGAACAGCAGCCTATTGAGTACCCAGGATGTGCCAGGGCTGAGGTCCCAATCGGGGAGCACACAAGGAACCTAGCACCAGTGGCAGAAATAAGAGCACCAGCTGCCTCCTGTGGAAAATGTTTCTCAGTCCCCTATGCAGTACACCCTCAGTTATCAAAGCAGGTCCAGATGCCAGCTCACAGTGGGGCTAGAGGGCCAGAAGCATCATTCCGTCTCCTCGCTGGGGTGTGCCATTTCCTAGAGGGTAGGGCCACCCTTGACAATACCTTGATTCTGCAGTCACAGTGTAGGCATATAGTCCCAAGGATCCTGGCTGTGTGTGGTGGGGAAGGCAGGGGACAGGCCTCCTACATACCTGGCTTCCTGCACTCACTGGCCTTGTGGCCTTGGCCAGTCACACCATTGGGGTCTCAGTGTCCTCATGTGTGCACTGGGAGTGACGATGAGCTGCTGACAGACGGCACGCTCAGCCCAGCCAGCGGCATGTCAGTGTCATCTAGTGTGGTTCCATTAGCCTGCCCTGCTTCCTTAGAGTTTTTAAGAGCCACAGGAAGGACTCGTTGTCCAGAATTCTGGATGAGTCCTGTCCTGCCACTTGCTGCTCCCTGTGTGACCCTGGGCAAGTTTCTTCCTCTACATCTGTCCAGTGGGAAGTTGGGCTTTGATAGGCTCTAAGGCCACCTACACCTATGACATTGGGGGCTCTCTAACTCCCCCCATGTCCCCGTCTGTGAGCTGGACCACCTGCGCCTTCCTGGTGAGGGGAGGAGGTAGAGGGAGACTGGGAAGGTGGCCCAGAAGGCTTTACCATCAAGCCCTGAGTTTGTCTTCCTGCGCCCATCCCATGGACCCTATTATGAGGACCTGTCATTTGGGTGACCCATCTGTGCCCAAAGGAGCTGGAGGTGAGGGTCTAGTTTTGCATGCAGATCTAGAGGCATTAGATCACTACCTCCAAAGGTCAGGGGATAGCCTCACCTGCTCAGCTTTGCCCTGAAGAATGCCAGAAGTGGGGATGTGGGCTGGGCTAGGCATCCTGTGGCTGAGCCAGGCAGCCTACTCAGGGTTGGTGACTCAGGGTTGGTGAACTTGCTTCCCAGAGGAGCCCAGCTCCCGATGACCAGTCCCACTGCTGGTTGGGGAGCAGCGCCCCGGAAGGAATCACCTCAACCACAAGGGGAACAGTCCTGGTACTGCATATCCTGGCTGCCTGGAGCGAGCACCATCTTTGCCAGCTACCAAGTGAGGGGCCTGATTTCTCAGATACTCCCGGCCTCCTTGGCCAGGATGGGTGGGGAATGGCATTCCTGATACTGTCAGGAGCTTGGTGCAGTTGACATCGGAATTCCAGCTATGCTGGTTCCTCACCTCTGGCCATTTTCATGTGAGCCTTGGGTCCTGCCTGGAGGGTGTTCTAGGGTGGAGAAAGGATCTGGGGGAGTCCCGGCCTCAGAGGACACCCGATCCACCCTTCCCTCAGCAGATATTTTTCAGAGCCCTCTGTACCAGCCACGGGGCTGGGCATCAGAGACAGTTGCAGAGGTGAGAACAGCCAGGCCCACCCTCCAGGGCTCAGCCTGGCCAGGCCAGCCTGTGTCTTCTTGTTCACAGGTCTGCACAGGGGATCTTGGGAGCTCAGAGTTGGCATGTGGGTGGGCAGTCCCTACCACGGAGGATCAGGAGAGGCTGCAGGGAGAAGGTTGCACTCGAGCCTTAAAGAGAAGCCAGGTGTTGCCCGTGCAGGGATGGCTAGCAGGGCAGCTCATGTAGAGGGGACAGCCTAGGCAGAGCCACAGAGGTGCAGGAGAGCCTTGGCAGGTCTCGGGGGCTCCCAGAAGAGTTGAGATGTAGTTCTCAGTGATGTGGCCACTGACGTGCAGGTTGCACTCACAGGGGTCCTGCTGCGAGCCATTTTCTTCCTCATCTTAGGCTGGGGAACACTGAATGCCTGCCAGGGTCCACAGCAGAGCCAGGATGGGACTCCAGCCATGTCCTCCCATCTCCTCCCCAGCATTCCTTACACTCAGTCAAAAGGTCTTCTGATGTCAAACCTGGAAGTGACTTTGAGGCCCATTTACTCCTATCCCTTTGCTTCGTGGGTGGGGAAACTGACACCCAGAGGGGATTCATGACTGATGTAAGGGTACCCAGCTGGCAGTTGACCACTGACCACAGAGATGGTGACAGCTTCCCACTGTGATGACCAGACAGATCGCTGGATCAGCCCAAGCTGCCACCTGTCTGCATTCCACCCCCAACTTTCTGCACCTGCAGTGACCCACGGTGGCGCCCACATACCTCATCACATCTCAGAGCCCCCTCCTTGGCAGGGGGCCGCCACCTTTGAATCCTCTTCAGCGATTCTGCCTGATTGCTCTTGAACACTTTGTTCATCCCCTCCTGCCTGCAGAACTCTCCCCCTTAGCTGTCCACCAACTTGCTGGCCTGGCACCTACCGCTGGGCCCTGGCTACTTTCACCCCAGCCTCAGGAAGCAAAGGGTTGAACTGAGAAATTGGCAAGAACATGTCAAGCTCTTAACACAGTTTCTTGTCTCTGCAAAGGCTGGCAGGGGAGGAAAGGGATGAAAAACCTTGAAAAAAATCTCATTGAAAGGCTCTTCAGGCACTTTGGCCTGTGAATGACTGAATGACTGTGAGTTCTGGTTTGGTGAGTTTTTGCAAAGGAATGTGGACAAGATGAGGGAAGGGGGACTTCAAAAACTTGGGGGCTTGTAGCTGGGCGGGGGTGTGGGGGAGGGGGCAGGCAGTAGGGAGCCCAGGTGAGCACCTGGCCTCCAATTCTACTTCTGCCCTGGTGGAGCAGGGGTCCTATGTGACCTATGGGAAGGGGCACTGAGTGGCACCTCTGAGGCCTCTGGAGGCAGCAGCTTTGACAGGGACCCAGCCCCTGCTCAGTTGAGGTGGTGAGAGTCCCAATTCCAGTGAGGGATACGGCTGCATACAGTCCTCATGAAGGGACCTTTTGCTTTCTAATCCCTGAAGGCAAATAGCCCAGCATGTTGCACACGTGACCTAAGGAGCCGCCTCTGGGGTCTGGCCTGATTCCATCATGCCGAGGCACTTGGTCGTTCACAGCCTCCCTGGCCCTGTGAGCTCTGCCCCATCCAGCATCAGTTACTGGCTGAGCTGCAGCCCTGCAGGAGCTCATAGCCTGACAAGGAAAAGAAGACACAACACCTGTAACTCATGGACAATGTATTCAGGGCTGCCCAAAGTAGAAAGTACTCTTTCTGTGAAAGGTTGCAGGCTGTGAAAGAGGGACAGAACTAGGAAGGAGAATGTGAAGGATGAGCATGTCTTAGGCAGGCTGCAGAGAGAATGGGCCCAGAGACAGGGCAGTGCAGATCTTGCATAAGAACAACAAATGACACATTAACCTGAGTCCAAGAGCCCTAATTACCAGGTGGAGGGATTGGGGCTTTACCTGTGAGGCAACAGGGAGTCCCTGAAGGTTTTAAGCAGGATGTGTGCTATTCTCAGGGCTGTGTTCTAGAACCATGAGTGAACTAGGGGGCCCATGAGTACTGCTGAGGAGAGATGCAGCTTCTGCCTCCCCATGGATCCCCCATCCCCCATTACATACCTACACTTGCCACATGAACTGACACAGACTGAGAGCTGGGGAGGGGCCTGTTGTAGGAGTCCAGAAGGCAAGCAGCATGTAGACAGGCATCCCAGGGAGATCGAGGCAGCCCTTTTCAAGATGGAAAGTAAAAACATAGGCCCTGCAGTCAGGTACCTGAATCCAAGTCCTGCTTCCGTCTCTCACCCGCACCTGATGCAAGCAAGGTACTGTACCTTCCTGAGCATCACGGGGTGCTTGCCTCAGCGAGAAGTAAGGGTTGGCAGGTAAGCCCTGCACACACATGGTGCTCAGCATATACCAGTCTCTGCTTCTCCCAGCTTTACCGAGCCTTCAGAAATCACCGTGGAAGCAGCATAGTGGACAGAGCCCTAGGGGTGAGTCTAGGCTTTCCTGCTGCACTAGGTCACTTGGGCAAGTATCTTCTCCACTTGCATTGATAAAATGAGGGTCTGGGGTCTGATTAATAAACTTGTTTCCAGTTTAAGGGTTCCATGACTAGACCACTTTCCTCTCAGTCCAAGGATGGCAGGAAGGTCCCATCTCCTCCAAGGAGGGGAGGAGGGAGCAGAACATTATCAAGAACGTGCCTCCTGTCCTTCAGATTGCTTGATGACAATTGTATCTGGCGTAGAGCAGCAGGGTTTGTGCTGACTGCTCGGTACTCAGTCTTCATCCAGCAAATGCCCCTGTGGCTCCAGAGGAGGGTGGGTGGGTGCAGTAGGGCCAAGAAGAGCTGAGGGGCACTGGGGGGTGCACAGCAATTACGGTTGCTTTTCTTCTGTCTGTCCCCTCATTGATTAATATAGCAAAGAGGAGGGTTTTCAAACAGTAGGTATGTCTGGGTCCAAGCAGGCAAGTGATTAATCTTAGTTTGTTGCTGCTGACAGCTAGGAGCAAGAAATAATAAAGGTTTGTGGGGGTGGGAGTGGGGATATGAGGAAGGCTGCTCTCCCTTCATCTGTCAGCAGGGAGCAAGTCTCCACTTCCTTCTGCCGTCCAAGCATCCCTTTGTTGGGTTAGCATCTGAGACTCCAGATATTTAGCTCCATCGTGGTTGCCTGCTCCCATATGTGAGCCACCAGGGCGGTCCCTGCAAGGCCACAGCGGGGCCTGCCTGGCTGTTGTTGAGTTCCCTGCACAGCTCCAGAATGTCTGGACTTAGTCAGTCACTGTCTTCCCCAGCCAGGTCCCTGCAGGGATGGTGAAGCCTTTTAAGGGCAAACTTCAGGAAAAGCAGGTGTGTGCAGCTTGGGCACAGTGCTGCTCGCCTTGGGACCCCCACACTGCCCAGCTGTGGTCGCAGGTGCCCTGAGCTCCTGGCCATGTGCTCCGTGACCCCCCAGCAAAGGGAGCTCTGCACAGCGGTGAAGACGATGGCTCTGGATCTTGGCTTAGGCTCTTGAAACCCAACTCTACCACATACCAACAGGGTAATGTTGGGCAAGGGGACTGAACATGTCTGAGCCTCAGTTTCCTCATCTATAAAATGGGTTTCACAGGTATATTAATGAAGAGACAATATATGTGAAGTGCTTAGCATATGCCCCGCATATAGTGAGTGCTGTATCAGTGGTAGCTCAAATGTCTTTATTATAGACTTCAGAGAGCCACAGGTTGTTGGGGAAAGACCTCGGTTGGCCCAGCACCTTGCAAATTGGGTTCAACGTGGGCGTCTCCAGCTATGCCCACATCCACTCTCCTTTATGATGGTGAGTTCTAGATTTTTATGTGGCTACAACTGGAAAGAATCCTGGAGAATCTCACAGAGCTAGAGTCCAATCCAGGCTACCCTCTTCCTGGATAACCGCTCTTGAATCTGTCATCTCTCTTGCATTCTGTGCATGGTGCTTTGGTGTGACCTTGGATGAGTGAGTGAACTTCTCTGACCTCCCAGTTGCTCATCAGGAGCTGGAGATGGTGACCACTCAGCAGGTATCCTTTTTCATCACCATCCTGCTGCCCCTCCAGCTCTCCGGCCACATCTTCCGAACTTACAGTCTGGCCTCCTCATCTCCAGGGAAGCATGTTTGCAGCCAGTCAAGATAGCAGCTCTGGGAGTACACTGAGCAGAAATCTTGGGGTTTAGGAAACAGAAAGAGATTTTTTCGATTTTCTGGTCCGATATCTTGAACAAATGGAGATACTGAGGCCCAGAGAGAGGAAGAAGCTTGCCTGCCTCTGGCTTTCCCAGCAGGCCCTGTTTGCTAGCAGCATTTGAGCCAGCCTGAGTCAGGGCGGCAGGGGTGGTGGGGGAAGAGGGGGTCTGCCTCTTTGCTCTTACCACGGGGAGGATTTCATGTCCTTTCAGGGCTGGTGGAGGAAAAATGAACTTTCTGCTCAATTAGCATGCTTTATATTTTCTCCTTCTAAAAGGTTTAAAGGAAGTGCCACAATTAGGAGCCGCTACTGTAGGCAAAACAGAGACTCCTTAAACACTCTTTGCAGAGGACTAAATGAGAACAGTGAACTGTAGAATGTGCAGATGTCTTGCAGGATAAGAGAGTACACCGCTGAGAGGACACTGTGGGAAATATTAGCTGACATTTCCCTTTATTCAGAACTAAGAGAAAATGAGCCCTGCTGGTGGTAAAACATCGCCAAGGACACCACCCTCAACGTTAGACTGTCACCTCTCCTGGACTCCAAGTTTAGCCCTTTGGTGATTCTGGTGCAATGTGGGTGGGGAGTGTAGGAACAGCCCTGGGCTTATGCCCTGAAGACCTGGGTTCAAATCCTAGCTCTGACTAGTTGTGGGATGCCAGACCAGTCACCATGATTTGCACCCTTTCTTTCTGAAGGGTTCAGGCAGACCCTAGTTTGAGTTCTGCCTGTTCTCTGAGCCCTCTGTTTATTCTCTAGCACAGCAGGTGTAAATCCTGCCCCACCACCCATTCTGGGCTGCTGTAACATGTGACTGAAGTGATACAGGTCAGCATGCCCAGCACAGGGGCTGATATTTGGGAATAGCCAGCTTTCACACTGGGATGGTATGTTTGAGGAGAGTAGCAACGATTGCCTTCATTGTTACCGATAAAGAAACTAGTGTTCACATTACATCACAGTTAATGAGTAAAGAGATGCGATTGCAACACAGATCAAGGCCTCTTTCTGCCTTGTGGGATCTCTCAGAGTAGAAACACCCCTGCTTCCTCTCCAGCAGGCACTGAGAAGCCCAGCCTACGCCCAATCAGGTCTCTGGACCTAAGCTGGATTTTCTAACAGGACGTGGGACCGTCAGCCCCGTGCCCAGCATTCCTCAGACACCTTCCCCGGGCAGTGGTGACATGGAGAAAGCCCAGAGACCCGAAACCAGAGGGGCTGGTTCTGTCTGGCTAGAAACCAACAGTGTCAGCATCCATGACCCAACTGGAGGAGTCTGGTTTCTTCTCTGGGTCCAGCCCTCAAGCAGTTGTGAAGAAAGCACAACTCATTGTTCCTACTTTACAGAAGCGGAAACAGAGGCTCAGAGAGGCTTAGGAACCTGTCTAAGGCCGTGTTGTCAGAGAGGGGCCGAGGCTGAGCCTGCCCATCTCCTGGACCACTGTTCTTTCCTGACTCTTCTCAGCCATTTGCTCCAGCTAAGGTTAAAAGTTCTCCATGGCTGGGCATGGTGGCTCATGCCTGTAATCCCAACATTTTGGGAGGCCAAGGCTGGCAGATCACCTGAAGTTGGGAGTTCGAGACCAGCCTGACCAATATGGAGAAACCCCATTTCTACTAAAAATACAAAATTAGCTGGGCATGGTTGCACATGCCTGTAATCCCACCTCCTAGGGAGGCTAAGGCAGGAGAATCGCTTGAACCTGGGAGGTGGAGGTTGTGGTGAGCTGAGATCGCACCATTGCACTCCAGCCTGGGCAATAAGAGTGAAACTCCATCTTAAAAAAAAATAAAAAAGAAGTTCTCCATTTGCACCCAGGTGCTAGGCTGATGATGCTGAGACTTTCTGGTAGCAAAGAAGGAGGCCGAGGCCATTCGGGGGGGCCAGTGGCGGGTGGCCTACAAAGCTGGCGAGAGAGAGGTTTAGGAAGCCCCATCTGGCCCTGGGTGTGTGATAGATCAGGAGTGAAGGACTACGGCAGTGGGAGTAGGAAGGAGAAGCAAGTGGGGGTAGAATTGATGAGTGGGGGGAAGAGTGAGTAGTCAAGGACCACATCCAGATTGCAGAGCGTCTGGGTGGAAGGTGGCACTCCAGGCTGTAACGTAAACCTGGAAAAGACCCAGGAGAAAACACTCCCCCCAGCTCAGCTCCCCGCTTCCCACTGCCACCCAAAACCCAGAGGCAAGAGGTTGCTTGCACTCATTCCACCTCTGCCGGTTCACGGCCCAGTGCACAACCCCCCAACCTGGCAGTGCCAGATGTGCCCATTAACAGGCTGGGGTTCCCTCCCTGGCCAGCTCCGTCTCCCCTCTGAGCCAGGCATGCAGCATTGCCCTTTGTTTTACCGGAGCCTCCTGGTCTTCTCCAGCATCTGAGCAGCCCCGATTACATTTCCAGCCGGTTTTTAATTGTCTCATATCAGCCTGCATAAATCTGCATGTGCGGCTCCGCCACTGGGGAAGCATTCCAACTGCCTGTCCGTCTCCAGGAAACCTCTCATGCCCCGGGACAGTTGCCTTCTGAGGCACTGGGTGGTCTCTCGAAATGAGAAAAACATTTCTTTTCAATCACATTTCTGACCATCTTGTTAAATTTGAATTATTTAACAATATTTTTGCAAAAGCCATCTGGGAATGAGTTGGTTGGCGATTTGGGAGAAGGCATACAGGGTGCTGCAGGGAAGGCCATGAGGACAGCTGCAGATGCCACATCTGCCATCAGTGAAAGGGCGGACGCATGGAGAGGAGGGCTGTGACCAGGAGCCTGGGGATCACAACCCGAATCCCACCATTCCCACTAGCCAGGAGGTCACCAACAAGTCACTTCCAGTGTCAGCCTCTCAGCCCTGCGGGCCTGGGTTTGCAAGGGCAGTAGAAGCTCTTGTAAACTCTGAGAGGCTGCACAGATGCAGGTGGGGTTGTTTGCAGAGTCTTTGTGCTGTAGGGGCTTATTTTACTGATAGCTGGGTAAGCGATGCAAAGGTCCCAGAGGAAACCTGACTGGCCCTGACCTAGAGGCATTTGGTGGGGCATGAAGCAACTCACTTCCCACAGTAAAATCCCAGTGTTAAGGCAGGGCCTGACTGTTCCCCAGACCTCTGGGCAGCCAGAGCCCAAAGGGACTTGAATCTTCCAGGTCAAGACCCTGGCATTCAGATGGGGTCAGCCGAGACACAGGAAAGGAAAAGGACCTTCCTAAGGTCCTGTGGAGGGCTGTTGGGAGAGCCCCCAGATGTCCCAGCTCCCACCCCAGCGTTATCACCCTTTGGAGCCCCGTAAGCACGGTATTTTCCTCTCTCATTTTCTCCACAGACATTCTCAGTTCTCGAGGCAGATTTATAAAATCAGATGTCAAATTTTATAGCCTTCATCTTTGCTCCCGCGGCTCCAGTGCTAGGGCTGTAAAATGATGTGTTGTTGTGTGTTCAGCACTCGAATGCACACCCCTTGCCCTCCGCTGGAGCAGAGGCCATTTGGTCCCTGGGTCTGTGTCTTGCACCTGCTTTTCTCTAGGCAGCTCCCCCATGAGCAGCCTCCATCCTTCTTCTAGCACGAGTGTTTTCTGCCACTTTTAATAATGCTGTGCTTTTTTTTTTCCCCTCTCTTATCTTTTTTAAGACTATTTCATCCAAGAGGAGTATCAGAATCAATTGGGTTTGGCAAAGCCAGCTTATTACAGATGCCTTAATTAAAACCATTTTTTAATTTTTATTTTATTTTATTTTATTTTTGCCATTTCCTTTGGAAAATCCACACTCTGCTTATGGCCTCAGGCAGCTTGGAGATCACCCTGCCATGTTTTAAGCACAAGCTTTCAGGGCAGGGCTTATAGACAAGTCAGCAGCATGGCATTCACCACCGAGCTCTTATCATGCGCTGGGCTGTCAGCCGGGTGAGGAGACAAAGAGACACGTCAGACTCTAAGCTCACAGTCTAGACAAGGAGACAGGGCGGTGGGGAAGTCCTGGGATGGACAGAGGTGTGGCAGAGAAAGAGCGAGGGAAGGAGAAAGTAAGTCTGACTGGGGGCATCTTGGAAGTCTTCCTGGAGGAGGGGTCAGTTAAGGAGGACTTCAGATGACAAGATTTTTGAGAGGAGAAAACTGGGGAAGTTATTGGAAGTAACAGCAAAGTACAAGGACGTTTAGGTTGGAGATTAGAGGAAAGGCCTGTGCAGTGCCCTTCCTCCCTGTAGTACCACCTTGGCTGGGGTGGCCAGCTGTCCAGTTTCTTTTGGAAGTGATAGAGCTTCTCTCTGTTTTGTAAAATGTCACCCAGTTTTCGTTTCCAGGTTAAAACTGAGGTGCATAAAACATTACAGCCCTTATAGAATTTGTCTAGCAGATTTTCCAGTTTTTACTAGAAACCCCCCCAGGAAAATAGGTACATAAGCCCAGGGACCTTGCTTTCTAAATTTGCCATCTAACATCTGATTTTGACCCTCAGGGTTATAGTGTGAAATGATTTGTCATGTGCTAGAACATTTCTTGGCTGAGGGTTCCTTTGGGAACATGTCTTTCTGTCTCACCACCTCAGAGGGCCTGGCACATGGTAGGTACTCAGGAAACATTTGGAGATTGTATTCAGGAGAAAAATAATCAGAACATTCAAAACGACCCATGATGATAATAAAATCAGATTACAAAGTTCAGCCCAGTCGGTAACTGTATGTCACATGCATGTACGCATGTATATGGGAAAAATACAGGAATGCACTATGCTAAAATGTTATTAACCACTGTCTGCAGTGATGAAATGGCAGATTTTTATCTCCTTTTTGTTTATTTTGGATTTGTGTTTTCTGGATTTTTCACAGTGAATCTCTATTATAATACAGATTTTTTTTTTTTTTGAGACGGATTCCCCCTCTGTCACCCAGGCTGGAGTACAATGGCGCAATCTTGGCTCACTGCAACATCTGCCTCCCAGGTTTAAGCAATTTTCCTGCCTCAGCCTCCCAAGTAGCTGGGATTATGGGTGTGTGCCACCACGCCAGGCTAATTTTTGTATTTTTTTTAGTAGAGACAGAGTTTTGCCATGTTGGTCAGGCTGGTCTCAAACTCCTGACCTCAGGTGATCCTCCTGCCTCAGCCTCCTAAAGTGCTGGGATTACAGGCATGAGCCATCTCAGCCTCTAATAGAGATTTTTTTTTCTTTAATGAGGCAGAGGAGGAAGCTCATTGGCTATGGAGTTAGGAAACCTGTTTCTGGTCCCAGCTCTGCCTTGAGGTTTTCTGTGTGACTTCTCTATGCCTCAGTTATTTGGGGGTACTTTAATTGGCTCAGTAGAGAAAGAGCATATCATGGCTAAGAAGGTAGACCACCTGGAGCCAGAATCCCTCCCTGGTTCAAATCTCAATTCTGCTTCTTACTAGCTGTGTGACCTCCATTTCTGCATCTGTACAATGGGGAGAGTAATACTTGCTACATCTCAGGATCGTTGTGAGGCATAAATGCAGTCATGGTCCAGGACCACGATTTTGCACACTCAAGCCCTAGTCCACTGTCTCTGGCTCCCCACAGCAACCTGACTTTACCCTCAAGGAGAAGGGCTCAGAGAGGTGAGGAGCTCTCTCACCTGTGGCCATACCAGCACTGTACATCCCAGCCCTCCATCCCTTCAGCAATTCCCCACCGCCTCCCAGTCTGCCAGAGAGCAAGCCGTGTGCCCATCATTTCCTCCTGCACTACAGGCATATGCCCCACCAAGGCTGAACACGGCCTCGCAGGGAGAAACACATTTGCATGGTGCCGAGCAGGCTTAGCTCCTGATAGAGCTGGTGGGAGGAAGTTACTTGAATAGGCATCTGCAGAGTGTACTGAGGCAGTAAGAATGATGCCATTAACAGTGGTGAGAAACTCGAGGCAGTGTAGGATTCTGACACATCCATGGTAACAGCACTGAGGCAGCAAACACAGGAGACTGTGTGACCTGGGCACCGACGTTTCACACTCACAGCCTCCAAATATTGGCATATTGAGTTCAGATTTTCAGGCTAGGAAAATACATTTTTTTTTTTGTTGTTCTGAATTGTTCCAATCCTAACTAAAATGTCATCTCTGAAGAAGCTAGGGTTGCCTGTTTTATTTCTGTGGGAGTTGTGCTTTCAGGAAGCAGTTGGTTCCTAGGATAAGTAACTTTCTGGAACTCAATTACTTGCAGACGTGCTGGGGGGAGAAAACAGCAATAATTAATGTGGTCAAACCCAAGCCAAATAATAAAATGAAAGCTTTGTTGTCTGTCAAGGTAGAAATCAGTTTCATTAGGGAGCAAAGAGCCAGATATTTAATTTTGGGAAACTTCTCCACCCTGTGGAAAGAGGTTTTCAAGAAGCTGCCAGAATTAATGTCCAACATGAGAGGATTTGCCCCCCAGAACCCAGACTATGAAGAACTGACAGTGGCCTTTCAAAGTTACATTTCCAAACCTTCCAAGTGTGGCCAAAGCCAGTGGGCTTTTGCTTCTTAAAGTTCTTGGAGGCCAAGGCAAGGAGGATCGCTTGAGCCTAGGAGTTCCAAGACCAGCCTGGGCAACATAGTAAGACCTGCTCTCTACAAAAACAAATTAATTAGCTAGGCATGATGGCTTACACCTGCAATTCTAAACTACTCAGGAGGCTGAGACAGGAGGATCACTTAAGCAAGTTAAGGAGTTAGAGGTTACAGTGAGCTATGAATGTGCCACTGTATTCTAGCCTGGGCAACAAAGCAAGACCCCATCCCTTCCCCCACAGAAGGGTTCTCGGCCCCATGCCCCATTTGGTGTGGTCAAGAGATGAGTGTTACTATACCTGCTGACACATGTCAATAAGATCCTGCCTCTTGGGACTTGGGAGGGGGTAGAAGAGAGGGGGGGACTTAGGAGGTCAGTAGATCCCAAAAAGGAGTTCAGCGGAAGCTCAGAGGTGTCCACGTGGGTTCATGACGGAGTTGTGTCCAGCCAGCAGGACCGATGGCCAAGCTGGACAGACCCCACGGGATCCTGTTCAGTTGCTGTTCAGTTGCTGGCACCCATTATGTGAGAGATGGCGACTGCCTGGGGAACAGGCAGCAGAAGCAACCAAGATGGGAAAGGACAGGATATTCTGCCCTAGGGGACAGCTGGAAAACAGCAGCTCAGGTCTTCCTGTCTCTGTGGCACCTTCCCAGGGCAGAAGCAGTGGCCTTGGCCTACAGAAGCTAGAACTCAGAGCTGGGCTAACCTCAGCAAGCTGTAGTTAGTCACGTTTCAGCTCAGGACATGGAAGAACTTAACCATGGGCAAAGCTGTCTTAAGTTTGGAAGGGGTTGTCTTAGTGGGGAATGAGCTCTGGTGGTGGTGGTGGTAAACAACAAAGCTGGACACTAAATATTGCAGCTGTTACAGAGGAGTTTCCATCATCAGATGAAGCTAGAATGGTGGTTCTCAAACTTGAACATTCATCAGAATCTCTTAGAGGGCATGTTTAAAACAGATTTGGGTTGCAAAGAGACCCAGGGAGCCACAGGCTGAACAAGTAAGTCTCTGGGTATTTGTGGACATTCTAGGGTACACTTGAATAAACGATTTCTTAAAAAGAAAACCTGCACGCCTCTTCCAGCACGGGGGTTCTGGGGTATCTATAATGAAGGTGAGTCCTTTTGTTTAATATCCTGAATAGCATTCCTTCCTTCGCATGTGGCGTGAGCATCTCCTATGTGCCAAGCTTCAAAGGTTGTCTCTTCATTATGTAAATGGAGAAACCAAGGCCTGAGAAGGCAGAAGCCATGACCCCCATGCTCAGTTCTGAGCTCTTTGCTAAGCTTTCAGTGGATTTCAGGGACTACTATAAGCTATTCTCCATTCACAGATGAAGAAACTAAGGCATGGATTCCCAAGAACTATTGGGAGTTTTTCCATCAGGAACCACAGTCATTCATATGATTTGCAAAAGGTTCTTGGCACGCTATCTGGGTGGTTCCTAGTTAACCAGGTGCCTTTGAAAGAAGGTTACTATAGGCTGGATGCAGTAGCTCATGTCTATAATCCCAGTGCTTTGGGAAGCCAAGGTGGGAGAATTGCTTGAGCCTGGGAGTTGAAGACTAGCCTGGGCAACATAGTGAGACCTCGTTTCTTTTCTTTCTCTTTTCTTTTCTTTTCTTTTCTTTTTTTTTCCACCAAGAGTAGTTTTTCCTTTAATTAAAAAAAGGTGGAATGTATATAATGGACAAGGGATAACCAAAATTTGCCAAATTAGGCCAGTAAGAATTTTTTTTTTTTTTTTTTTTTTTGAGTCGGAGTCTTGTTCTGTCACCCAGGCTGGAGTGCAGTGGCACAATCTCAGCTCACTGCAACCTCTACCTGCCAGGTTCAAGCAATTCTCCTGCCTCAGCCTCCTGAGTAGCTGGGATTACAGGTACCTGCCACCGCGATCGGCTGTTTCTGGTATTTTTTAGTAGAGATGGTGTTTCACCATCTTGGCCAGGCTGGTCTTGAACTCCTGACCGCGTGATCCACTCACCTCAGCCTCCCAAAGTGCTGGGATTACAGGCCTGAGCCACAGCACCCGGCCGAGACCTTGTTTCTATAAAAAGTTTTAAAAATTAGCCAGGCATGGTGGTGTACCCCTGTCGTCCTAGCTACTTGGGTGGTTGAGGCTGGATCACATGAGCCCAGGTGTTTGGGGTTACAAAGTGAGCTATGATTTCACCACTGCTTTCCAGCGTGGGCGACAAAGCAAAACAAAAAAGGTTTCTGTAGTGAAGCAAATTAACATATCCCTTGCCTTTCATAGTTACTGTGTGTGTGTGTGTGTGTCTAGAGCTGCTAACATCTACTCATGTAGCAGGAATCCCATATAAAGTACAATTTGTTTATTACCTGTGGTCCTCATGTTGTGCATCAGCTCTCTAGACTTGTTCATTTGCATGTCTGCTCCTTTGTACCCTCTGACCTACATCTCCCCATCTCCTCACCCTGCTCTGAGGACCCACTGTTTTCTTCTCTCTCTCTCTACATATTTGAATTTGTTTTAGATTCCACATGTAAATGAGATTAATTATACAATGTTTTTCTTTCTGTATCTGGTTTATTTCACTGCCCCTAATGTCCTCCAGGCCTGTTCATGTGTGGTAAATGACAAGATCTTTTTTAGGGCTGAATAGTATTCTCTCATACATACACCACAGTTTCTTTATCCATTCACCTTTGATGGACCTTCAGTTGTTTTCATAACTGACTGTTTTGAATGGCACTGCAGTGAACATGGGCGTGCAGATGTCTTTATGAGACGGCGATTTTATTTCCTTTGGGTACATGCCCAGAAAAGGGATCGCTCGGTCATACAGTAGTTCTACTTCTAATTTCCTTACTAAGCTCCTTACTGTTTTTCATAATGACTGTACCAGTCTACATTCCCATCAATAGTATACAAAGTTTCCTTTTTTCCTCATCCTCACCAACATTTGTTATCTGTTGACTTTCTGATAATAGCCATTCTGCTGAGTATGAAGTGATACCTCATAGTGGTTTTGACTTGCATTTCCCTGATGACTGGTGATGTTGAACATCTTTTCATATACCTGTCAGCCATTCTTTTATGTCTGCTTTGAAGAAATGTCTACTCATGTCTTTTGCCCATTTTGTAATCAGGTTATTTGTTTTTCTACCGTGGAGTTGTATGAGTCCTTTATAAATTTTGGATGTTAACCCCTTATGAGATATATGGTTTGCAAATTTTTTTCTCAATCTGTAGTCTGCCATTTCGTCTTACTGTTTCTTTTACTGTGCAGGATCTTGGATGTAGTCCATTTATTTATTTTGAACTTTTGGTATGATATCCAAAAAAATCTTTGCCAAGGCCACTGTCCAGGAGCTTTTCCCCTAGGCTCTCTTTAAGAGTTTTATAGTTTCTGTTCTTATGTTTATGTCTTTTTTCTGTTTTGAGTTGATTTTTGTGTATAATGGAAGATATTCATTCTTTTGCATGTGGAAATCTAGTTTCTTACCACCGTTTATTAAAGGAATTATCTCTTCTCCATTGTATCTTCCTGATACCATCATCAAAAATTAGTTGACCCATGTATGTTTGGATTTGTTTCTGGAGTCTCTATTCTGTTCCACTGGTCTGTATGTCTGTTTTTATGCCAGTACCATACTGTTTTGATTACTATAGCTTTGTAATATAATTTCAAATCAGGAACTGTGATGCCTCCAATTTTTTCTTCCTCAGCATTGTTTTAGATACTCAGGGTCTTTTGTGGTTCCATATGAATTTTAGGATTGTTTCTTCTTTTGCTATGAAGAATGACATTGGGGTTTTGATAAGGATTGTTGTTGAGTTTCTCATCTGTACTTTTTTTCTTAAATAAAACTGTAAGTTGGATCAGTTGCTTTGTGGGTAGTGAGTCGGTTCATTGCTCTGCTGGTGAACACCCTTGGTCAGTTAGTGTGGAGGCAGGCTCCTGCCAGGGTGGGCCGGGAGGACTGGTGAGGGTGAGTACCATGCTTTAGCAAGGGCCAGGGTCCATGAGGTGACTCGGGATGAGAAATGAGGAGGCAGGGCATTGCTGCTTCCTACCCCTCCCTGCATCCTCCTCCCCATACCACATCCCCACCCCAGCTTGTTACACTCCATTACTGCAGACTCAGTCTGCCATTCTTGCCAGAGGATCCTCCACAATGGAGGCATGGAGCAGGGGCTTCATTGCAGAAAGAGAGCAAGCCTCTACCCTTGTCTGGGCCTCAATGTCATCTGTAAAATGACATTGAAGAACCAAATGGTCTCAAAGTATCTGGTTGGTGTCTTGTCTCCCTCAGAAATGTTGCAATCAGAGCAATGCACACAGTAAGCACTTAATAAATGTCATTGACCATCTATGACCAGTTTCCCGTTTAGTTTTTTCTCTGTTTTGATTTTTGAGATGGGGTCTCACTGTGTAACCCAGACTGGACTGCAGTGGCGTGAACACAACTCACTACAGCCTCAGCCTGCCGGGCTTAAGCACCTCCCATCTCAGCCTCCCGAGTAGCTGGGACTACAAGCATGCACCACCACACCTGCCTAATCTTTAAATTTTCTACAGAGATGAGGTCTCAGGATGTTACCTGGGCTGGTCTCACAAACTCCTCAAGAGATTCTCCCACCTTGGCCTCCCAAAGTGCTGGGACGATGGGTGTAAGTCACCACGCACAGCTTCCTTTTCTGTTTTCACGTCGATCCTTTGTGCAACGATGTGCCTTAGAGAGTGTCGTGAACGAACACTTGATGTTTGAGGAAATCTATCTCAGGGCAGTAAACGCTTTGCCCCGTGTCACCCAGTGACAGAGCTGGGCCAGAACCCAGGTATCCCACCCCAGCCAGGCAGGCTACCCAACTGGAGGAGACGCTCCTGCAGCCAGGGCCTGCCTGGCTATCCATGGCTTCTGGACTGCCAATACAGCCGTGAATGACAGAGCAGACAGACGGGGAGCTAGCTCAATGCTCAGCCCAGACGGCACAGAGCCAGCCAGACACAGCAGACAGGCAGCCCCTCGCACAGTGGCTCCTGCCCAGCAAGTGAGAACAAGGCCCACACCTGGAGCCCGATCCCCCAGTCCTGCATGGGCATCCGTATTTTCTGAAAGGCACTGTTCTTCGTTTAAAAATTTTAAATGCGTTAAGCTGGAATCTGCTGCCAGCCCCGTTTCATGTCATACTTATCTGAGGGGGCTGCCAAAGCGTGCGGATGTGTACCCGGGTGACCAGGCTCCAACGACATCCTGCACACTCGGCGGCACCTCCACACCTGGCGACCCTCGCTTCCTGCTGTCCAGACCTCAGGTCACCCTTACTGGTGAGCAGTGAAAGCTCTACTTCCCAGATGCACAGCTCAGGGCAGGGACTCAGACACAGGTGTGGGTGGCCCTGAGCCTGGGCTGCGTCCAGCACCATCCTCAAGCACCCCAAGGCTTGCCACCTCCAGCCCTGCCTGTGTCAACCCCAGGGTGCCGGCGCCCCTTGGCCTATAAAAGCCATTGTGCACTCTGAGTCCTCCCCTGCCTTCCCCCAAGGCTGCCTTGGCCCAGCCTCTGTGTGGTCCCTGCTCTGAAGCCCCCTCAGATGCAGTGCATCTCCCCCCATGTGCTACTCAGGTGGGACTGGGGGGTCCTGTCCTTGGAAACAGCCTGGAGCCCTCTGGAACCAAGCCATTTGGCAGATTTCTCTCTGTGTCTTAAACCCTTTCATAAAGGGCCAGATGAGCTAAGATTCGTCAAACGTTCACACTTCATGTGGAGGTTCTCATCTGCCCCTCATCACAGCTGCAGGGGTGGACTCTGGCTATTCCCATGTCGTGGATGAAGAATTGGGGGCACTGGCGTCTAGTGAGTGGTGTGGCTTTAGTGTAGGCACTGTTGAAAGCTGGGCTACATTACTCTTTGTGCTGGGGGCTGTCCTGTGCATTATAGGATATTTAGCAGCATCCCTGGCCTCCTCTTACAAGATGCTAGTAGCACCCATGTGTCAAGACATTGCTGAATATTCCTCAGGGAAGAGGGAGTGTGAAATTGCCCCAGGTCAGTCACTGCTTTGAGAAGCATATGGGCTGGGACAGCCTTGTCCTCAGTAGAAAGAGATTACCCTTGGCCTGGATTCTGTCGGTCCTGGTGGCATAGGCTACGAAGCCTGCTTTTGTCATTTTGCTGTCCGCAAGCCCAGGATCCACTGTGCCCAGTGTACCCACCTGTCTCCCTCCATGAGGGGACTCACTCTGCCCTGCCGTGTTGTTCCTCCTGCTGGGGTGCCCCCACCCACCCTGGCATGTCCCTCACTGGCTTGAGAACTCAGCACTGAAGGGACCCCCTCCAGCTTTTCCAGAGGGAGACGCTAAGGCCCAGGGAGAGGTGACTTGCCCAGCCAATGATATCAGTGGGATCAGAGTTTGAACTTCCTCCCCTTGGGGGGTGCCCAGGGCTGAAGAGTGGGGAAAAAAATTTCCAACACACATAGGCCTTCATGTTCCTAGAAAAGTCCTCAGTTGGAGGTAAAAAAAGAAAAGAGCCCTAGACCCTGTTTCCCCTTCCAGAAGCTTTGGCAGCACTTCACCATCCCCTCCGCTTCTGCCTCCACCCTCCTCGCATTTCCATGTGCACTTGGCTAAGAGCTGGTGGGAACCCTGACGGGGGACTGCAAAAGGCATCCAGTGGGATCCCCCCACCAAGCGTCATTGCCTTCCCACTTACACACCCCCGGTAATGGGAGCCTCACTCCCCTTAGCTGTGAGCCCTCATCATTAAAAAACCTCTTGTCTGACAATGTGTTGGTTTTCTCTTGAGAAAACTGCCCAAAAATGGGTTCATTTTGACATACCTAACTGCCTTGTGTGCTGAAACGAGCCTTATGCCTCTACATGTTCGCCAGGAGAGGCATCTGCCAGCTCTCCTGCCTAGAGATGGCTTTTTGTCATGATTTACTGAAGGCCTTCACCCTGGGCCGCCAACTTAGAGCTTGAGAAATGCCCAGGCGTCTCGGGAAGGCTAATCGCTGCTGATGCGTTTATTGAAAGTCTAATTATTTGGTTGTAAATCACGTCATTTCGCTCAGCAGCGTTTACATCTAGACGTTCATTCACAATAACTTGGCATGTGTGTCTTTGGCTTGTCACTGTGAAGGCTGCTTTGGAAGCTGTGGGCGGGATGCAGGTGCTGGCCCCACGGCCTCCTGAGCTCCTTTATCCCAGCTCCCTTGACTCCTAGAACATATCAGCTAGAAGGAACCTCCATGCCCCCTGCCCCACGCCTCACACAGTGGCAGAACCCAGTCACACAATGAAATGCACTCACATCCTGGTCCCCTGGCTCGGGAAGCCCTGATAGCCTTGCACTGTGACTGGCCAAGTTGCTTCTCCCTCAGGCCCTTGGCCTTCTCACCTGTGGAGTGAGTATCTTGCATATAATGCCAGCCCTCCCAGCTTCCTTGGGAAGCCACAGGTTAGTCCAGTCATGGACCAAGGGAGCATTTAAGGTCTTCTCAGCCATGCCCGAGGCAGGCCAGGCCCTGTGTGAGTGCGATCTGCCTGGGCTCTGGGTGAGTAATTGGACCTCAGAGGTGGACTGTTGAAATATTTGCTGGCGGAAGCCATATCTCTCGCAGCGTTGGGGCAGTGTCTGTGAGGAGGTAGCCCAGGTCCATGCAGCAATCCATGCATTTGGGATTGCTTTCTGATAAGACAGCAGAGCCCTCTCTTTACTGAATGCTATACTGAAACAGTGGCCTAATTACCTCTTCAGAGGGGCCCCAGATCTCCACCCCCTCTTTGTTACCACACATTGAGGGAAAATGGGCTGGAGTATCTGCCTGGCAGGCCGGCACCGACTCCAGCTCTGTGAAGATTCAGTGGACTTGGGTTCAGCCTCACTGCTCACTTCGGTGGCTGCATAGTCCCAGGCCAGCCACTTGAGCCCTCTGACTCTGTTTCTCCACCTGTAATCTGGAGGCCTATCTCTTGGTGTTTCTCTGAGGATGTACATAGAGCTCTTGGCAGTAAAGCCACAGTCGGTAAGATGGGTAATGCTGTGCTTCTTGAATCTTCTGGCACTAGCGTTGCTGGAGTGGCTGCATCTTGCTCGCGGGTATGAGGAGGAGAGTTTCTCTGGAGGCATAGACCTAGCAAAATGGCCCACTTCCCTGGAGGTCAAAGAGATGGCGGGAGGAGAGTGGAAGTTGTGAGTCATAAGGGCACTGCTTTCAAGAGGCAGCATTGCCATCCTCCGGGTAGGATTCTGGCAGAAACTACCCATTTTACAGGCTTGTAAGTGGCCACGGAGGTAGCTTGCTGCAGTCACCCTCCAGGCTGGCTCTCTCACCCACATCACAGCAGGTCAGCGTTAGAGCTGGGCCTGACTCCCTTTGATTCAGCACAAGCTTCTGTGTTTGCCTCCACCCTGTTGGGAGCAAGTACATGTCTGTGGGGGTGCAAGGGCCCTCCCCCATGACAAGCACAGAGGTGGTATTCCCAGGGCCCAGAGTGTGAGCACTCACTGCCCTGCTCACCAAGGCCAGGGCACCTGAGACACCTCCTTCCCCTAAGAATTATCTGACAACCGATGGTTGAGCGCACTTTAAATGCACAAGCTCGTTCTGTCTCCTTCCACCAACCTGGCCCAGAAATCTTTGCATGATGTAAGATTTAAATGTTTAAAATGGCCCAACAGCATTGTACCACCTTCTTTGGGGTAATAGAAAATAAAGTCATAAGAAAGAGTGAGGGGAAAAATACCAAAATAAAGTGGCCCAACAAGAGGAAGAGACACAGCCACTTAGAGCCCGAGTAGGGAAGGCCAGAGCCAGTGCTCACTTTACCCCTTCAGAGGACCATGATTTTGCAAGGGAACTTATCTCACATTCATGTTTTATTTAGGCCTGGGCAGAGATAACTGGGCAGCTTAGAAGCCTCAGAAATAAGTCCTTTTCAAGTCCTAAGGGAAGAGGAATCTAACCCATTCTTCCCTGTGGCCTCCCATGGGGAGACTTTCTGATTTGAAAAGCATGTGCCTGTGTGCACACCTTGCAGGAATGACCCTCTGGAAGCTCCCCTGTCCTTCCCACTCTGCCAGTTTTCATCCTGGGATCTGTGCTGGCCAGGAAAAGCATCCACTGTGTCCAGCCTCAGAGTAGGGAGCTTCTCCCTTTGCCAGTCTGGGGAGCTTACAGTCTGAAGGGGAGGACACATGGGGCCTCATTGCCCCCCCAGCTCTGGGTAGACTCAGATGGATGCATGGATGGACAGACAGATGTATGAATGGATGGAATGGATTGGATGGATGATGGGCTGAGTGCCCAACTGTGTGCCAGATGCGTGTGTGTGCCCAGAGGCCAGATCGGGCTAAGGCTCAGCCTGCTGGGAAACATCACAGTGGACAGACAGGATTCTCAACCTCCAGTTCTCACCGAGCTGCAGGGAAGCCAGATCTTGGGGCAGAAAGAACCCAAAGGCCCACCTGCACACCTGGATCCATCTTGTCAGGTAGCTGAGCAGAGAAAGATCAGGCAGTGGTGGGAGCTTCAGGGCTCTGAATGCCAGGCTTTGGAGTTCAGCAAACATAGGTTCAAATCCTAGCCCTACCATCTTGCATGAAACAAGGCACACAAGCTTCAGTTTCTGAGCCTCAGTTTCTCCATCTGTGATCATTATAACAACTTAGCACCACTGCTCTGCAGTTTAAATAAGATAATATGCAGCAACAGCTCAGCTCAGAGCCCAGTGCCCAGTAGGGGCTCTTGAAGTACTGGATGCATTACATCTCTGTTGGTCATGGGGAGTCTTAGACGGTTTTGAGCTGAGGGCCAATGTTCTGGGAACATCTGGGTCAGGACAGCAGCTCCCCATGCACCTTTCAGGCTAAGGTAAACCAGAAATCCCCTCTGTGTCTGGAGTCCTATAACTGGGTCCCACACGTTAGTCCCAAAGGGCAATTTCCTTCCTTCTCCTGCATAAATATTATATGCAAGTATTTTTAAGTCATTTCATCATGAAAAGAAGCGATTTAACATAACTATTACCCAGGATTCTTCATGAAATATACATCAAGCAATTAGGTCTAAAAGCGAGAGGTGAGGCCTGGCACCCTGCTCAGCGGCCGGCAGCTGCGGGCTGAGTAATGTTTTATTAAAGCTCGTGATTGCGCTGCGAGGTGGGGCCTGTTATTAGCCCTCTGCGCCCGGCACGTTTGATAATCCTGATGATGAGGAGGTGCTTTTTGTGATGATAATGAGAGATCTGAACGCCTGTGACAGCTCCAGCACCCTGGCTTCTGCCAGCCTTACAAGACTCATTAGACAGGTCACCGCCAGAGACACCCCTCATTGTGACTTTGCCCTCGCAAGATGTCCTATCAAAGGAGACAGGGCTGACGCAGGAGGTTGGCAGGGGCAGCAGCCTGTTGAAGCTCCCCAGGGGCAAAGCCTTCCCTGAACGATGATGGTGCCGAGGTGCAGAAGCCCATGCTGCCTTGAAAAGGGTAGGAGGAGGTATGGCCCAGAGCCTGACTCAACTGGCTGAGGATGCAGAGCCCGGGCTCTGGGCTCACCTGCAGCCTGCCTTGCTGTGTCCCTTGGGCCAGGGAGAGGTGACACCCAGGCTGCCTGCAGCTCGGAATACATTCCGTCCGGAGCAGCCACGCATCCCTGGGCTTACTCCTTACCTGATGAACCCCTCTGTTCTCCGCAGAAATCATGCTTCCTTTGCTCATGCTGGCATCTTCTTTTGTGTGAAGGTGGGAATCATTGAAGCCACTCCTGGCAGCTGCTTTTAAATTTTCAACTGTTAGGTGGCATCTCCCTCATGGGGACCTTAACCAATCAGAATGTATTGTCATAACACATCTCCTGGCTGTGTGTGGACAAGGCATCACCTGACCCTTGCACTGGTTGAGGATTGGCATAGTCTTGGGACCTCAGACCCCTGGGAGGGGGGTCACCACCTTGCCTCCCAGGCTGGGGGCTCCACCAGTCAGAACATACCATTCCCAATCCTCAGCACGGCCCCCTTATGTGGGCACCACATACTGTCTTTTACTCTCAGCCCCTCTGCTGTCTCTGACCTGCTGTCAGCCCTGCACCATGGATGCTGTGGAGGCAGATCAGCATGGAGGGGATGTTTGCTCAGGGTCTGATGCCTCTCACCCACCCCCCAGCCTGGCTTCACATGGAGCACTGAGGGTTCCATGAGGCCCTCTCTTGAGTCTGGGGAGTGCTGAGGTCAAGAGCACTGACTCTGGCATCTGCTGCTGCTGCTGATGACTGTGACCTTGGATAGTTACCTCCCCTGTCTGCACCAATGTGCTTAAGGACATAGAGCCTGGCCTACAGGGAGGATTGTCCCTGAAGGCAATCCTGGCTAAGGCCCCAGTGAAAGCAGGACTGGGGGTGAGGGCAGCGGTGAAAGGAAGGTGTGAGGCTGCCTGGAGACTGCTTCCTGCAGGAAGCTCTCAGGGGCTAGGCAGCAGATTATGTTTTGCACATGTGGAATCCAGGACCTAGGGCTGGAACCACCCTCCAGGGCCATCTAGTCAGCTTCCCTGTGGATGCAGCAGGAGAAGGGACAGAGCCCAGCAAGGCACAGGACAGCCTGAGGGCCAGGGAACCACAGGTGTGGCACTTGAGCCTGGGAGGGTCAGCATTTAGAGCACCTTTCTCCCTCTGCCTGGGACTGGTCAGGCCACAGCCTGGGGGTTCATGGAGCACAAGTGCTGGTCCTAGCTCTGCCTTAGTTTCTGAGCTTCATGACCAGCCTGCCCCATCGGCACAGCCTGGCTCAGGGTGGTAAATTCGTGGGTGCTTACACAGGTGAGATAGGAGTGTGTCAGAGGGATAAACAGCAGGCTCAGATAGACAGGAGGGACTTCCAGCAGACGTCTAGACTCTTCTCAGCCTGGCAGCTGCCCCACCTTGTTATCTGTCGGCAGCCAAGGTGCAGAGGACAGTGCATGGCTTTTAATACTTGGTGGCCATTCTAAGCCCCTGGCCTGGGAACAGAGGAACTTAGCTTCTGCTTCAGGCTTGGTCAGAGCCAGTGCCACCATCACTGCCCACCTCCCTTGCCAGATGCTTTAGAACAAATCCGTGTGAAATGTCACCTTCACCCATGTGAGTTACTCTCCTAACCTTGAAAATGAAAGTGGCTCACTCCCCTGCAGCTTCTTACCTGCACATGGGCCAACTCGGTTCCCACCAGCAGCTGTGACCCTCTGACTGACACTTCCTCCACTCTGTCCCCCAGGCATAGATCTGTGATAATCACAAAGCCTGATGGTCCGGCACCCCAAAAACATAACAGCACTCCACGAATGCACACAGAGGGGAATGATGTGCCCAGGGTCACACCTCCACCCTGCTGGGTGTCCCTGGCACCTGCAGCCCCTCCTTACCAGCCCTGCTCTCTTGCCCGCCCACACCCCTTCTCCAGGCAGAGCTGGGCATGTGGCTCTGAGATCTCAGCTTTTTAACTCTTCTGCTGTTTTCTCAACCACACGGTTTCAGCACGTTACTTAAGCAGTCATAGCCCTTTCCCAGCTGGCACAGATCTGTGGTCTCTGGCGTGGCGGGTAGGTGAGTCTTCACTGGAATGGAGTTTCACGTTCTTCATGTAACGCACGCACTGTTTCCTTTCTGCAGCCTAAGCAAGTGCGCCGCCTGCTTCTCAGACGTGTCTCGGCAATTCTCCGATGAAATGACCCTTCACTGAGGAACAGAACTTGCCACAGGCTCTGTAATTAGAACATTGCCAGCCTTAAAAAATCTTGATTTAAATTTCAATTCTTTACAGGAATTATTCTCTCTTGAAATGTAATTGCTCTCCCAACGATTTTCTTTAAGCTGAGGGTGACATCTCTAAATACATTTTTATGAGCAGATATATTGCTTAGTGCTCGCACTTCATTAAGCGTTTGTTCTGCCCATTTGAAAATGGTCCTGGAGCCCAAATTAAGGTGTTAATAGAGCAGGCACTTGTAAGCTTGGGAAGCCCAGTCCTGACTGGAAGAGATGTGTTCAAGTCCTGCAGAGCCCCTGTGGGGGCTACAGCCATGAGGGGCGGAGCTAAAGCCAAAAGGCTGCAAACCTTCATGTCCACTTAAAGCTCAGTTCAGGGAGTCTCTTGGAGGCCGTGGAGATGGGGGCAGGAGATTTGTCAAAAGCTCCAGCTTTCTAATGAAGGGACAGACACCTGATAAAGTGGCCTGTGCTTTGGAAAATCTAAAGCATCCACAAGCGTGGTGGCAGAATCACAGTAGAATCGTAAAAGGCCAGGCGTAGAGCCAAGTGGGCAGGCAGAGGGCAGCCTGGACAAAGGCAAGCTGGTGGAGGGGTGAGGGATCCAGTGTGGCTGCAGCCCCAGCAAGAGCGGGAGAGGTCTGCCTGGGCCAGGCAAATGCTGGCAGGAGGACCGTGGCCTTGGCCCTCGATGAGCTGATGCAGGCAAGCTTCAAGGGCTATGGGCACACAGGCTCTGCTCTGATCTCTGAGGAACCCACCCACTGCTTTTCCTTGAGCAGACTTCAGGTGGCTCCTCCCAGGCAGGTCTGAAGCCAGCATGGTGGACACAGACTGGGCCTTGCTCTGTGGCATGCTCAGAGGAGCTGGGATGGTGGCTAAGTACCTTTAGGAAGGCATGTGTATCCTCAGTGCCACCAGATGAAGGAAGGAGCTCTGCCTGTGGAAGCCTGGAAGACCACCCAGCAGAGGCAACACAGGCTGGACCTTGGGGGAGGCAGGGTTTATGAAGAAGGGGAAGATGCAGAGGGCGGGTAGTGCAGACTTTCTGCCCATATTCCATTGGCTATGCCAGTCACATGACTAACTGCCTGCAAGGGAGGCTGGGAAATGTAGTCCCTGGCTGAGTGGCCCCTTCCCAGTGACAGTTTCCTACTACTGAAAGGAAGGCCAGATGACCTGAAATCCCTGCCACACAGTTTCCTCCTCTGGAAACTGGAGGTGATGACCCCTGCCCTGCCCACTTGTCATGGCACTGGGGACATGAACACTTAGCACCTGTCAGGCAAGGCTTAAACAGGGATCTGCACTGGTAATAGAAAGAGGGGCCGAGTTTTGTTTTGTTTTTCTGAAGAAGCCCCTGGAAGCACTTGTTGTTGGAATGCTGTCCTGTAGCAGTGGTGGCTGCTGCTGGTTCTGGGTCAGATGCCAGAATTGGAGGTGCGCTTGGGTGCAGCTGCATTTCATCTGGTCCTGGGCCTTGGTCCTGGCTTGGAGAGGTGCGGCTCGCAGCCACTTCCTGGCTGGGATCCCTTCTGTCCCAGACATGTGAGGAGTCCCTTGGCCTCAGCCTGAGTGTCAGAGGGGTAGTTCTGTTAACCTCTGTGTTTTGTTCACAGGAGCAACCAGGGTTTTATGCACATGAAACTGGCCAAAACCAAAGAGAAATACATTCTGGGTCAGAACAGCCCTCCATTCGACAGTGTCCCGGAAGTCATCCACTACTACACCACCAGAAAGCTGCCCATCAAAGGGGCTGAGCACTTGTCCCTCCTCTACCCCGTGGCTGTGAGGACCCTGTGAACGAACCAGACCTGCCCTGCTCTATGACAGAGCCTGAGACTTGGAGGCACCCAAGGGCCCCCCACCAACCAGCCTGGCACTGTTGCTGGCTGTGTCATTTGTGTTGTGTGTATGGTACTAGCACACCACTGCATGTCTCTAGAATGCTGTTGCCACTTACTGGGGCTGGAGAAGGCCTGGATAAAGACAGAGGGATGGCCAACACACCACCCCAGCCCCCACCCCTACCCCCTCCCTGAGTTTCTGTGAATTAAAATATTTGCAAATCCAAAGAGATGCCTTCCAGGACGAACAAAGGCAAAGCAGCTCCGAGGGGCGGGGTAGGGCGGGGCGGGAGCTGCCTGGCTAACATCTCTTTGTTCTCCAGCTGTCTCAAATTCACACCTGTGTATGGGGCAAAGTTTTCCCACAGGGCCCCCCCTCCCCCTAACTGGTGCTGGGAGCCCCAGAGCCCCAAATGAGAGCCCCACTGATGCTGGGAGCTTTCAGAGCCCTGGAGGCCCCAGGGTTCCCGCCCCTGCTGGGGTGTGTGTGTGTGTGAGAGAGAATGTGTGAGTACAGATGTGAGGAGGTGATCACACACAGATGGGTAAGCCCACTGATCTACTTGTAGTCACTCAGTGTAATCATTAGGCGATCTTCAAGGAATCATTGTGCAGTCAAAAAGAGGATTCAATTATTTATGAATAGGGTGTGTAAATAAAATAGTCATTTAATATATAGTCTTATCCTTGTTTTATATACTGCAGAGGGTCTCTGAGGGGCAGTGCTTGTCTGCTGGTTTCACTCCCAAAGCAGGATGTGTCTCCTCTGGGCTTGCTGCTGTGGCAGGCCCCAGGGAGGGGAGGGAGGCCGAGGCCTCAGCTCCAGCCCTCAGCAGCTCTGGCAACTGAGCTGAGGCAGTTGGTAGCACTCTGGGTGTCAACCCAGAGCTCAGAGTTCAGGTTCCAGCAGCGGTCACAGTCAGGAGCCTCGGGTGTTGATGCAACAACTGGGCTTTCCCTCCTGCAGTAGGACATTGGTGTTGACACCCTCCCGCCCACCAGGGCACAGTACCTAGCTGGCTACAAAGGGCTGTCTCCCCACTATCTGTCATCACCACCTGGGAGGTATTTAACGTGTAAGGAAAGGAGACAGAGAGGAAATGTGATTTGCCAAGGCCACACAGCTCACTAGCAGCAGAGTGGCACCAAAGCTAGTGCTCTTTAGTTGGCTCTGCATAGCCTTGCTGTCACCCTGCCATGGAGGAGGCAGAATCCTGACCTCCCAGGGACATGGAGCCCTTGGTGGTCCATACTGCTTCCATACAGGAGTGCGCGTGCACACTCACACACACGACCTCTCTCTTGCTTGCCACTGTCCTGGACAGCAGCAGGCATTCCTCCCACACAGGCCGGGTAGCCCCAATGAGGCTGTGAGTTTCTCAGCTCTCCTGCTTTTCCCACCCACCCTGCAGCAATGAAGGTGTGGCCGCCCACTCCTGAATGAGATACAAGGGTTCCAGAGCCTTCGCCAGGCCCCAGAGGATCTGAATGAACTGGAGGTTTGATGACTGTTGTCCATGGCACACCTGGGCAGAGCACAAGGGGCCAAGTTTGAACGTCATGAGCAGGTTCAGACATCAGTGCTGCACATGTCTTTAGAGACTGTTTGGAGGTGGTTCAGCTCACTGTTCAGTTGCAGAGACAGAAGCTGGGAGAAGGAGGACTTGCCAAGGCCACGTGTGAGCTGGGACAGAGGCTCTGCCGCTTTAGGTGGCTACATGGAATTCAACGGTTTGTTCAAAGCCTTCCCCTCAGCGACCCCTCGTCAGTGACCAGTCTGCCTCTTGGGTCGACCTCCCGGGCCTTGTCAGTCAGCCCACGTGGCCCAGCCCTCACAGAGACCACGCTGACTGTGTCTGGGGTCTAGACTCTAATGAAGCCAATCCCTTCTTTGCCTGTTTGGCATTTCCTAAAACATCTCTCAATGAGGGAGGAAGGTGGGGATGCCCTGAAAGGATTCATGCTTTCCTTTGGGGGTGGGGGGGGGGGTGGTAGAAGGTAAATAACAAGATCAGTGAGGAGTTGGCACTTGTCCAGACAGAGGAGCCTGGATCCCAAGGCTTATCCTCAGAGAAGGCCCGTGAGAGGCTGAGGAAGTGGGGGAACAACCCTCCGGTGCAGGGGGGAGGGTGAGACCTCACATTGGCAAGTTCAGGTCTGGCCACTTCCTGAGGCTGCTGGGTGGATCTGCACCTCACGGCCGTCCTCTGTAGATAGTCTCCCCGGGCAGAACGCTCCTCAGAAAAGGCTCTGAGTGGGTCTCAGTGGAAGCTGGCAGTTGTGCCCTCTGGCCCTGACTTGACCTCTTAGGGTATTCCTGGGACTCTCCCTCTGTCCCCGGCCTTCATCTTCCTGAAGTTTCCCTGGGAGGCCCAACCTCCTGCCCCACTCAGGGACAGAGGCCGGCAGAGGAGCCGGCTTACAGGAAGGGAGCTGCTGAAAAGAATTTTTTGCCCTTAATTTTATAAACCTCTCCCTCTTCTTCCTCTAATTGTGACCATTTCCTCTGTCAGCCTGTATTCATGTTTTCTTGGACATCTAACAATTGAAACAGCTTTTCCCTTTCAGAAACACTCGCATTCAGGTTACTGGCATTGGTTTGGTTTTTGTTTTGGGTTTTTTTTTTTTTCATCTGCTGCCAATTAGTGGGGGAAAAAATTGGGCTGGATTTCTTTGAGAGAAAAGCAAAGCTCCTGCCACACAACACTGCCCTCGGCACTTGCCTGAGAACCTCCAGCTCTAGCGGCTGTTTCTTCCTTTCTCTCCCTTCTTTGCTGGCTTTATTATTGACCATAATGCCCTGGCCACTTGAGCAGCTCTGTCCTTGAGCGCCGAGGAGTCAAGGGCCCTTCTGGCAGCCCCCCAAACAGGATGGCTCCTACAGAAAGAAAGGAGGCCTTGTGGGGGAAGAGGGCCCAACTGCCTGCCAGTCCCGTCCTGAAGTGAGAAGAATGGCCCAGGCTGACACCACGTCCCGGAGAGAGGCTCATGGCGCAGCCTTTGCGGGAAAGGGGTGCGACGGCTCCCAGCCTTCAGACGGGCAGGCCCTGCCCTCTTGGGGCGGCTGTGGGCTGGGGCCCCTCTGTGGCCTGAGTGTGAGCAGGAGGGAAACCCGAAGCGGCTTCCCACAAGGCGTCTGGTCCACAGTGTGGAGCCCGAAGGCTCACTCTGCCACATTCCCAGAACCAGCGGCCCCCTTGGTAAGATTCTGAACACGAAGTTTCAGTAGCTCCCCAGACTTGCTCTCAGAAGTGGTGATGTCACGGACCAACGGACTGGCAAGGACTGACAGCCAGGGTCACCATTTGCTCTTGCAGCCCTAGGGACAGTGCATGTAGAAACCCTGCCAGCAGGGCAGGCTGGCATTTGGCATTGGCCCACAGATACCATGAAGGGTCTTGGCTGAATCAGGCAGCTGTCCAGCCAACTGCCATGCCTGTCCCTTCACCATTCCAGAATCGGTGACCAGTGAAGACCAAATCCAGCAAGCCGTCCAGAGGGAGTGCAGGGCCCACAGTCTTAGATGTGGGCACATGTCCCAGGACCTATTCACAGGTGCCCTCGGGACACAGGTGGCCCTCTGCCATTCCGCCTCCCTCCTTGGGCCTTTGTATCCCGCTGGGAGCCTCAAACCAGCCACCTACTGCTGAAGTCTCCTGTAACATTCCAATTCTATGTGACACACTGTATAATAATGAATATTTAATGTGAAGCTCTTAATATACTACAAGTGTCTCATTTACCTTTTGGGTTTTTTTTTTTTTTTTTTTTTTGAGACGGGATCTTGCTCTGTTACCCAGGCTGGGATGCGGTGGCACAATCTCCACTCACTGCAACTTCTGCCTCCCAGGCTGCGGTGATCCTCTCACCTCAGCCTCCCATGTAGCTGAGACTACAGGCATGCACTACCATGCCAGTTTTTAAAAAATTTATTTTATTTGATTTTAAGATGGAGTCTCACTCTGTCACCCAGGCTGGAGTGCAGTGGTGCAATATCACCTCACTGCAACTTCTGCCTCCCAGGTTTAAGCGATTCTCCTGCCCCAGCCTCCCGAGTAGCTGGGACTACTGGCATGTGCAAGCATGCCCAACTATTTTTTGTATTTTTAGTAGAGAAAGGGTTTCACCATGTTGGCCAGGATGGTCTAGATCGCTTGACCACGTGATCCGCCCGCCTCGGCCTCTTGCCTAATTTTTCTATTTTTAGTAGAAATGGGGTTTTGCCATGTTTGCCAAGTTGGTCTCAAACTCCTGAGCTCAAGGGATCCTCCCATCTTGGCCTCCCAAAATGCTGAGATTATAGGCAGGAGTCACCGTGCCCAGCTACACTTGTGTCTCGTTTAAATGCACCTTGAGCATGCATGTTTTATTTTGTTTGTTTAATGCAGCCGTGTGCCCCAGAATTCTAGCTGAACTGCCTTTGGCTTGCAAAAGCTGAGCTCTTGCCATCAGCTTCCGAAGGTGGATTGTTACAGAAAAATTGCTTCCTAATTATGAAGAAGAGAGAGGCCTAATGAGCTCAATGGAAATAAATGAATTTGTTCAGCAGACATTTGAGTGCCTACTGGCCCTCAGGTCTGGTGGATACAGAGGTGGATGGGACTCAGCCCCTGCCCTCATGAAGTTTCCAGTGTGTAAAAACAGTCCAAGGAGCTGTGGGATCCCAGATGAGAGGGAATTGAATCTGCTTGCAGCAGTCATGGAAAGTTGGGCCTTAGGGGATGAGTAGGGGTTCAGCAGAGAGCCTGGTAGGGTGGATGGTCACAGAGGTAACAAGTGGTAGATTCATCAGGGCGAGACCATCAGAGCCTGGTGTGGTGCAGCCTGCCTTGGTGGGACGTGGCCAGACTCCTGGGATTCCAGGGACCTCATCCCGCGGAGGCAAAAGAACAGGGCAGGGTGGGGAGGGATTGTTCATCTCGTCATACCTGAAGTAACTGTTTGTCTCCCCAAAGACGGGGAGCTTCTGGCCTCCTGTTTCCTAAGGGAGCTGAATCCTTCAGGAGAGAAAGGCAGGACATGAGTCTTGGCACGAAATCTACCATTGTTTGCCACCATCACCATGATGTAATCATGATGACAGCATTATGCAGCCCCAGGTCCACCTGGGAGTTCTGTGCCCAAGCCCCTCCTCACCTATACCCAAGGGTGCACAGCATTCCCCAGCACGTTGGGGCCTGCTCTGGAGTGATTCCCCGATCACCCCCTCCCCAGGAACTTACCTGCCACTCTCCTCCCTCCCTCCCTCCCTCCTCCTTTTCAAGAATGTGGCTGTCTTTCTCCCCTGCTGGCCCCATTCCTTCCCCACTCCCCAGGACTCCTGGGCTTTGGTTCACCTCTCCTTCCCCCTGTCCCCCCATCCCAGTGTCCCAGAATCTACACCTCCGACTGCCAGGCTCCCTTACAACATTGACACCAACACCCCCATGCCCCAACATACATGTGCACGCGCACGCGCATGCACACACACGCCTGGGGAACACCTGTGCTTGGGAAGGACAAAGCCCTGGTACATGGTCCTGGTGACAGAAAACATTCCTGAGCTTGGTCAGGACCGAGGACCCACAGGCAATGCCAGTGCTCTGCCACCAGGAATTTCCTGAAGGTAAGGAGAAAAAGTCATCTCTACACTGTGTTATGCATGGTGGTGGTGGTGGTTGTGGGTATTTCTGTTTCAGTTCAATTTAACACATATTGAGCATGAAACAGACAGGACAAACTGGTGACCGAGAGCAGGAGACTGAGCACAGGAAGCTCCTTCCTTATCAGAGTCCACAGGACGTGGTGGGCTGCCAGATGCCTTCATCCTGCACAGAGACCCTCCACAGAAATGGAGGCCCAGCCAGGGACAGAGGCATGCTCAAGGCCACACAGCAAGTCCCTCTCCACATGCCTTGAGGGTGACCAGGTCCAAGGGTCACCTTGGCCAGTGCAGCTCTGGGAAGACTAGGGTAGGGCTGAGGGATTCTTCTTAGAGTCGATGACCCATTTTTTTCCTCACTGGCCACCCATCTGATTGGGAGCATCCCAGGCCTGTAGTGACTGGTGTCATCTCTGGCTTAGGGAACAGTTTCCGAAGCCATGATCTGACCAAGGTGGTAGGAAGTCAACCAATGTGGCTCTAGTGCCCTCGTGTGGTTTTCTTTAGTATTGAAGCCAGTCCCAGGGAGCGGGAATGCAGCCTCCAAGTCACCCTGTCAGTTACAGAAGGAGAAACTGAGATCCAGAGAAGGAAGAGGCAGGTGTGTAAACAGATAAATGGCAGGCAGTGCAGAGTGATGGAAGATGGGTGCTCCAGGAGAAGGGACAGCAGAGGTGGCATCTGTGCTGGACCTCACATGCAGGAAGTAGGGGCATCCTAGGCAGAGGCAACAACTTCAGCAAGAGCTGGGAGATTCCCTCTGAATCCCAATCCAGCGCTTTGCCCACTGCATTCCACTCTAAAACACACCCATTCATGTCCACTGGAAGGCCATAGTACATGTTAATTTTATAATTGGAAGTCAGTAACTTTGAAATAATATTGCATAAAATTGTTCTGTACTGAGCCCTTCTGATTCAGCCTGAGCTGAGATTGGGCCACTGCACTCCATCCTGGGTGACAGAGCGAGACTCCATCTCAAAAAAAAATTGTATTTGTATTAGGGAATTTTGTATTTCAGGAAAATACAAAGAAGAAAATAAAAAATACACTAAACTCAAAGAACAGTACATTAACGTCCTGAAGTATCTCCTCAGTCTTTTTCTCTATGCATATATATAATTTGTTTTGAGAAGGAGTCTCGCACTGTCACCCAGACTGGAGTGCAGTGATGTGATCTCAGCTCACTGCAACCTCTGCCTCCCAGGTTCAAATGATTCTCCTGCCTCAGCCCCTGAGTAGCTGGGATTACAGGTGCCCACCACCACCACACCTGGCTGATTTTTTGTATTTTTAGTAAAGACGGGGTTTCACTGTGTTGGCCAGGCTGGTCTTGAACACTTGACCTTGTGATCCACCCACCCTGGCTTCCCAAAGTGCTGGGATTACAGGCATAAGCCACTACGCCCGGCCCACATGTAATTATTTCAAATAAAATTGGGCTCAAGCCATGTCTACATAGTTCTATAGCCTCCATCTTCCGCTTAACATAGTATCATGTCCCTTTTCCTCTGTTATTAAATCTCCTACAATATGATCTTTTATAGCTGTATGATATTTACTATTTTAACTTACTCAAATTTTTGTATAACCAGCTCTGTGGGGAATTGTTCAAAAATCTTTATATTTCTGGCTTCTTGTAAGGAGAAATTCATAGATGGGACATTATGAGGTCAAAGGCTAGGTACATCTTCAAGACTTCCTGTCCTCCAGAGATGCACCAGTTCCTCTTCTGCTGCTATGTCCGGGAGTGCCCCCACAGATAAGCTGTCCTACTACCTTTAAAGACTTTTTACAACTTGGACTTTGCCTAAAACATGAGACATACTATAAGCAGTTTTTCTTCATCAGGGACAGCATGAGTTCAGGCTACCCATAAGGTTGGACAGGAGACTGGCCTCTGCATGTAGGATGAGCAGTTGTCCCTATAAAAGAAGCTTTCCAGGGTGCAGGACTCTGAGGGCTAACACCAGGATGGTCCCAGCAAGCCAGAACAGTTGGTCTGTGACCCTGCGGGCAAGCCCCTTAGCTCCCATTTAGTAGACCCTCCCTCTGCCCCTGTGAGAGAAAGAGCCAGAGCTGGAGCTGGGGCCGGGAAACCCAGAGAAGCTCAGAAGAAGCCCTGCCCTTCTTGGGTCCAGGACACAGGTGAGCAGAGAAACAGCCATTGCCCAGTGGGTGGAGGGGGCACAGTCTAATTTCATCCCTTTCCAGCTGTGCGACCTGGGCAAGTTGCAAAAGCTTCTGCTTCCTCTGCTGCAAAGTAACACAAAAGCAGCAGCCTCACGGGGTTACTGCAAAGGTTAGACGCAGTGTTGAATGACTGCCCTTAGCAGGGCTTAGTGTCGTCAACCTTCAGAGGTCAGCTAGGATGAGAACAAGGTGTGATAGCAGAGGCCAGTATAGCCACAGAATTTCAAAGGAAAGAGGGGCTAGGGTGCCAGAAAGGCTTCCTGTGGGAGGCAAGAAGTGGAGTCTATTTTACAAATAAAAAATGCTCCAGCCCCACTGGACATCTCCTGAAGTGAGGATTACAGCTCTTAAGCTCCTCTTCCTCTACAGCTGGAAGTCCCAGAACAGCGCTCAGAGTTCTCTCCATCCCCTCTCTCAGCATCTTCTAACATCCCCTCTTTCTCTGTTATTTAAATTAATTCTAACACACTATAGTTATTATCTAAATAATAAGCATCTGTTGTGTTTACCATTTAAATAATTACATTTATTTATGTCAATATTAAACCTATTTCTTGTCTTTATTGTTTAAATGTTAAATCTGTGCAGCAGTTTTATTCTTTAAATATTAAACATGTATCGTGTTCATTATCTGTTGTGTGTCTCCACCCACTAGAACGTAACCAGAATGCAGACTCCACACAAGCAGGGATCTCAGACAGCTCCTGGCATACAGTAGGTGCTCAGTAAGTATTTGTTAGCTGAAGTGACAATGATAAAAGATCCTACCTGTGGTGGGCTTACTCTACATGCATTGGTCTCCCATAGTGAGAGCCCTGCTGTGCAGATGAGAAACTGAAGTTCAGGCCTGGTGTGGCAGCTCATGTCTGTAATCCAAGTACTTTGGGAGGCCAAGGAGGGAGTAGCACTTGAGGTCAGGAGTTCAAGACCAGCCTGGGCAACATGGCAAAAACCTGTCTCTACAAAAAAATACAAAAATTAGCCAGGTGTGGTGGTGCACACCTGTAGTCCCAGCTGCTTGGGAGGCTGAGGTGGGAAGATCACTTGAGCCAGGAGGTGGAGACTGCAGTCAGCCAAGATCTCGCCACTGCACTTCAACCTGGGCAACACAGTGAGGCCCTGTCTCAAAATAAACAAACAGGCTGGGCACAGTTGGCTCAAATCTGTAATCCCAACACTTTGAGAGGCCAAGGCAGGCAGATCACTTGAGGTCAGAAGTTCAAGACCAGCCTGGCCAACATGGTGAAACCCTCTCTCTACTAAAAATACAAAAATTAGCCAGGCGTGGTGGTGGGCGCCTGTAATCTCAGCTATTTGAGAGGCTGAGGCAGGAGAATTGCTTGAACCCAGGAGGTGGAGGTTGCAGTGAGCCGAGATTGCGCTACTGCACTCCAGTCTGGGCAACAGAGTGAGACTCCATCTCAAAAAAGAAAAAGAAACTGAGGTTCAGAAAGGTGAAATGATGCTAGGATATGTAAAAGTTGGATTTAGAGGTGGAGGCTAGAGAAAGGTCACAGCCCAGAGGTAAGTGGGATCTAGAGAGAAATTGCATGGTGCTGTCTACCCCAAGAAAAAGAGGGAAGTGTGGCATTTTGAGTCCCTGAGCACCACTGCCCCCTCCATACCTAAAGGAGAATGAGCTTCCATCACATTGGATCTGCCATCATGGGGAACCTCCCTCAGGGTCTTGGAACATGGTCACCAGGAAGAACCCTCATCCTGTAGATGGAAATATTGAGGCTGATGAGGGGCTCCCCAGTGACATCACTAGGAAGTGATGGATCTAGGATGCAAACCCAAGTATTCTGACCTTGCAGAATTGGGTTCAGTGTTTCCCAACTTGCCTGACCATAAGGTTTACACATGGTTCTTATAAACATACAAATTCCTAGGACCTCTGCTTGGAGATTTTTATTCAGGAGGTCTTGGGTGAGCCCTGGGAGCCTATAATTTTCACAAGTTCTCCAGGGGTGTCTTATGATGAGGGAGCTCAGGAGATACTCCCCCGGGGTCAAGGCCAGCCTGCCCACTGCCCTGCAGCTCACCATCCACCTGGGCCTTTGAACAAGTGCCAGGAAAAAGGAAAGCATCGACTATTACACTGCACATCTGTGACTAGCCCCAGCCCCAAAAAACAGGAGTGGCAGAGTTGCAGTCATCTCTCACTAGGTACAGAACTCAGATCATGGGACTTCTTTGAGGTCACAAAGTATGTGAAAATCAGAGGAAATGACATATCGTATGGCTGCTTGGGAAACCCACAGAGTGTTGTGCAAATGCTTCTTGTTTCATTGACTTGGCCCTTGCTAGGTAAATATGTATTTGTATTTCACAAGTCTGTGTCACTCAGACAACAAGTAAGGTGTCCCTGATCTTACCCAGAGGTCAGCAACCTTTCTGAGCTCTGAGAGTTGCCGGGGACATGAGGTTTGCCTGTTGGTGTGCTGGGAGAAAAAGCTGGGGTATAGAAATTATGTTAGGGAGAAAGAGGCACCCGGTGTCTCCCTTGTGTTTTGTTTCTTTTTCTTTTTTTTTTTTTTTTTGAGACCGAGTCTCTGTCGCCCAGGCTAGAGAGCAATCTCCCGAGTAGTTGGGATTACAGGCATGCACCACCATGCCCGGCTAATTTTTGTATTTTTCGTAGAGACAGGGTTTTACCACATTGGACTTCAAACCCCTGACCTCAGGAGATCCGCCCACCTCGGCCTCCCGAAGTAGCTAGGATTATAAGCGTGAGCCACCGTGCCCGGCCATCCTTTCTTATACACTTTTCTCCATCCCATGCTTTTTCTGGAACCCACCTTGTTTGAATCCTAGTTTTCCTTTACAGATCACCTTTTCCAAGTAGCCTTCCCTGATTACAGCTGGTACAACTTCCCTCTCCCGTCAACACTCATAGCACTTGGTATGTGCGGATCTCAACCAAAGCTGATCCTTTCTCCTTAGGACTGCTTCCCCTCTGGGCTGCAGGCTCATTCACTTACGCATTCCTGAGCCCTGCAGGACCCTGTGTTTCAAACCACAGGTCACCATTATGGGTCGGGATATCAATTTAAAGCTATTATTTCCCAAAATTGCCTGAGAGGAATCAGCTGGGGCTAGTGTTAAATATACACAGGCCAACTGGCTTCTCTCCTGGGAACTGTGATTTTCTCTGTCTTAGAACTGATGGTATGTATGTTAGGTTTTTTTGAGACAGGGTCTAACTCTGTCTCCCAGGCTGGAGTGCAGTGGTATGATCACAGCTCACTGAAGCCTCAACCACCCAGACTTAAGCAATCCTTCCACCTCACCCTCCCAGGTAGTTGGGACGACAGATGTGCACCACCATGCCTGGCTGATTATTTTATTTTTTATAGATAGGGTCTCACTGTGTTGCCCAGGCTAGTCTCAAACTTCTAGGACGTAGAATCTAAGTCAATGCTTTTCAATCTGTAATGTGAACACAGCACACCTGGTGAACTTGTTAAATACCAATCCTGGTTTACCTGGGCCAGAAATCTTCATTTCTAACAAATTTCTGAGTGAGTCAATGCTGATGCCATAAGTGTATGGCCCATAGGTAGTTTGGCCAAATTCAAGAGAGTCTTATCTTCAGGCACATTGGGGAAGCAAGAATTGAGAGCTGTTCTCAACCTTAGCACACCTGGGGAGCTTTTAAACTACACTAAGGTTCAGGTCCCACTGCAAACCAATTAAATGAGAACCTCCGTGGGGAGGGGAGCGTGGGAGTTGTTTTGTTGTGTTGTTTTCAAAGCTTCTCAGATTATTCTAATGTGAAACAGGGCTAAGAATCACTGATTCAGTGGGTCCCCACCAGTATTAAAATAAATGAATGGGTCAATGGAAGAGAACAAACAATTCCGCGGGCTTTTGAGGTAAACCCTGGGTCTCCTTTATATGTGATAAATACAGATGCATGTGAAGCAGAAAGGGAGAAGGTCCTGGAGTTCACAGACCCGCCGTGGGGACAGACCACAAGAACATGGGGTGGGAGCCAGGGAAGGTGGAGCTGACAGCACCAAGCGGCTCTGCAGCAGGAGGTAGTGAGGTCAGATGGGGTAGTAGTGACCAGAAGCTTCTTAACTGAGCCATGAAAGAGGAACAGGACATTGTCATGAAGCAAGCAAGACCTTTTAGGCACAGAGGACAAAACATACGCAAGCATAGGGGCGTGAAAAGAATGCACAAGTTCAGTGAAGGAAACGCCAAGTGGCTGGCTGGCCCTTTGCCATTTGGTACTGAGAGGTGTGAAGGGGAGTGGCAGAGATTGGCAATGATTGCAGGGGCCTGGGAAATGTGAGCTGAAGAGAAAGGAAGATCACTGACCCCTTGTTAGGGAATGACCTCAGGTGACCTTATCTGGACCGAGCCACTCACAGTAGCTGAGACTCCACTGACAGTTTGCATAAGGCTGTTTTCGTGCACCTAAGAGCCCATGAAGTATGAGGGCACCAGACAACTTTCTAGAAAGCGTTTTTTTGGGGGAGGGTGATGAAGCAAAGATCCACCAGCAACATTCCTATGATCCTTTCCCCCAAGAACCCAGGTCCTCCCTTCCAACAGCTCTGCTCTCCACCTGCATTTTGTTTCGGCAGACATGTTCTAGGCACCCTTTGTGCCAAGCACTGAGTTGGAGAGCCAGGAAAAAGCCAGACAGCTCTTCCCTTGTGAGCTGGCAGTGGGAAAGATCACACCTTCATAAGTGACTACAACATAGGACAGGATGTCAGAAGTCCCCCCCAAACTCTGTGTCATGGGAAGGCAAGTCGACCTTGCCTGAGATGATCAGGGAAGGCTTCTAGGAGGAAGGGAGCCAAAAGGACCTTGAAGGGCTAACATATTTGGTGAAGAGCTTGTGTGTCACTGGTGAAAGGGGGAAACAGGTTTAAGGAACACAGGATTTGCAAAACACTGAGACTGCATGTGGCTAAAACATAGAAGATAGTTGGGGTTGAGGTGGACAGACTGGCAAAAGGGCCAGGACAGGACAGCCCGTGCACCAAGTTAAGGAGTTTGGATTTACTGGAGGAAGCAAGAGGGAACCGCTGGAGATTTTTAAGCTGGGGGATGACATGATCACAGCTGGGTTAGAGGATATCTGGCAGCTGACATAGTGGCTGCAGGTATGGAATGCAGGAATGGGTGGATGAGGACAGAAATGAAGGGCTAACTTTATGATGGATCCTGAATCCAAAAATAGAGGGTTTTCATCCCCAACATTCATATGTCCAAGAAGAGCCAATTAAGGGCCTGGGGATTTCTGACAAGGAACTGAGAGCTGGAGGGGCAGAGGCCGGTGCTGTGGCCTGCCGCATAAAAGCAGCAGACTGGCTCAGATCCAGACCTGAGCGTTCCCGCTAACTTGGGATTTTCTGAGTCTGGTGTGCCCCAACTGTCTGTTTAATTTCAATCTTTTCCTTCTTGTTCAGGTTTTACCACAGGAGAATAACCTCTCCATTCTAATCTGATATTAATTATTTATGTTTATGAACATGCTGGATGCCTGCCTGGTTTATTTATTTTTCGAATAACACATCTGAATAGGCATTCACACAAGACAAGGCAAACATAATTTTGAGGCAAAGGCCCTTTCCAACTGTTGCCTGATTAATTGCTCTAAGCTATTGTGTAGCCTTGTCCTTATCTCTCGGAGAGCAAAATCTACCCCTCGCATACTAATGAGATGGCAGGTGCCTGTGTCTGACAGCCAAGATTCTTACTATCCAGCTCCACCACCTGACCCTTACAGTCTTATCTCCTGCTACTATGACTTTCTCCACTGGACTAAATTCCACTCATTTACCCTCCGAGGCCCAGTTCAAACGTCTACTCTGTGAAGCCATCTCTGGTTCTCTCTCAAGGGAGAGAGAACCTCTTGCTTGTGAATCCTCTCATGCTTGTGAATTTCCAGACTTTTGTTTTTGTATCCTTCACCAGACGCTAAGCTCCCCAGGACCTGGCACGCAGTAGGTTCCTCAACGCAGCATTTGCGGGAATGGGGAGCGTGGTCTCCAGCTTCCCGAGAGGCAGCTAAGCGTGGCAGCCAAAGCGCGGCTTGGCAAAGACTAGATCTGCTTTTGGAGTCCGAGTCTACAAAGTGCTCTCGGGGGAAGGGGACCCGCGGGGAACGTCGCCCACCCGGAGCCAATCCCTCCAAGAACGCTTCACTCGGGCGGGGTTACTGTTTGGGCTCGCCCAAAGCACAGGGCACACACTTCACACGTCCACAAGCCTGAAACGCCTCTGCCTCAGGCTGGCCTTTCCATTCCCTTTAACACCTCACATGTGTTGTGCGCGTTCCAGTTCCCAACTCGGAGTCAGACCATCATTTCCAAAGACCCCTACAACAGCTCGGAGACGCATACAAGGCACGGGTTACTTTTCAGACGGGGCATTCACACAGTACAGGGCAAACATAATTTTGAGGCAAAGGCCTTTTCCAACTGGAATTGGGGCTGAGGGTCCAGCGACTCGTCCAAGGTCACTTTCAAGAAGTATGAGGACTATGACTTTGACCCAAGCCTTCTAACTCCCAGGCAGCGCTTCTCCCAAGACCCCCGCAGGTTGTCTGAGCTTCAAGGAAAAAAGAGTTTAAAAGTGATCTGTACGTCCCTAAGCAGGCACAAAGCGTTCTTCTGTGAATCTCGGCATGGGTCACTGATAAAAGATCGCTCTAAGGGTTTGAAGACACCCAACAATGCTCCACAGAGGGGCCAGGACGGCACTTTCGAGTTTTCTGCAAAGGCGCTCGTCCCCGCAAAACCGACAATGCCCCTAAACCCGCCAATACCTTGACGCCCCCTGCAGGCAGCGCGCTACAGAAAGCGTTGGCTGTTTCTGGCACGCTGAGGCCACCGTACGGCGTCAAGAGTGAAGCAACCCAGCTAGCGGAGCCCCGCAGCCTGACAGGTGTGATGGAGTGGCCCTCTACCTGCCCCTCCGCGGCAGCTGGCGGCCCAGAGAAGTAGGCTGGCGACATCTGGCGGGCCGCGGGCCGAGGGAGAGGTGGCGGGGGAGTGTCTCCCTCACGTGATCCGAACGGCGCCGAGCGCGTCGCGCTGTGCCCCTGCCCCGGGGTCGGTCACGGTCTGCGCCTGCGCGGGCCCCGGCTCGCTCGCCGTCCTGCGGGACGCCGGCGGCGATGGGTGAGTGCGGGACGGGCGTGGGGAAGCACCGGGCCTCCCTCTTACGTGGTTGTAGGGAGGGGAAACGCGCCGAAGTGCCCGTCGTAGTAGCCGGCCGCCCTACGGGCCCACCCCCATTTTCTGCGCGCGCCGGCTGCCCTGGCCCGGCCGCTGTGGGCCCCGCCCAGGCGGCGCGCGCGGAATTACTTCTGAGCCTCTTCGGCTCCCGGCTCTCCCGCCTACCGCGAGAGAGTGTTTATCCGGCTTCTGCGCGACCTTTCCCGCGAAGGAGGCTGTGCCTTCACACGGGTGCATCTTGGGCTGGGGAGGCACCTCCCTGGTGCGCCGTAACCGCAGGGGCGGGGAGGAGCCGGGCTCTGCCTGCGCCTGGGGGAGAGCGGGGCTGGCACCGCACGAGGGCCCCTGCCTCCAGGGAGACTGGGATTTCGGTCTCCTCACCTCTGGACCCCTGACTGTGGAGTGTCAGAGACGGAAAACGACTTAGTGATCTTGTTCAGCCCCCTCCCCGCTATTCACAGGTTGGGGAAATGGACGCCTGGAGAACCGTAAGTTCAGCTACGTAGCCTGGCAGTGGTTGTTCTGCGACACCATGTTGCATCGCGTTGTAGGAAGCTCACTTGTATAAGGATTTTCGGGGACGGTGGTGCTGGTGGTGGTGGTAGTCTCCATCCATTATTTGGTGTTAAGTTTAGCTAGATGGAGTATGTCAGCACCCCAACTTTCTGCATGATCTTTGCTTTGCACCTCACAGGTCTACCTAGCTGATCTTAATTCCCACCCTCTGTTTCTCTCTACTTGTAATCTGTGAAACAGAAGCCCTTGAAATGTATAGTGACCTTGCCATTTTGGGCCTCCTCTGCCCGTGCTTTGAAAGGATTCCGTAGGATCAAAAGGTGCTAGGACTCTTGAGGTCCTATAGTGGTTCAGAGCACAGGATACCGCTTTGGAACTGGAATCACCCTTAGCGCATCTCAGGGGAAAATAAATTAGGAGTCGGCTTATCTAATCTCTCGTTTAGTAGATGAAAGCAAACACAGATTAGTGGATTTTAAAATCAGATATTGCTTTGTCTTTATAGTGGCAAGAGAGTTTCATGACTAGGACTAGACCCGGGCTGATCTTGTTTTGAATGCTGACTCAGACCTGCTGACTAGTGGAAATTCACATCCTTTGAGAATTGGAATCACTCTCTCCCCAGTTTTTGCAGAGACCTTTGTGCTGGGGTCATATCTGGATCATGCTTATCCATGTAGACTGTAAATTAAGGTTTTAGACTTTACACTGTTCTCTCAGTCACAGAAGCTTGACACTTGTAGTTGCTTGAAAGTGAAGTTCATTAACTTTGCCTCCTTGTGATGCGATAGATTGTTTTACATAGCAAGCAAGTGTAAAGTTATGGTAAATAAATTTTGCAATAAGTTGCAAAGAATTATCCACATTAATGAATAAAAATATAAAGATCAGTTTAGCAAAGAAATTTAACCATGTTCACAATATAGGTAAACATGTAAAATTCTAAACTCCATTACCAAAGAATGCTGTGCACAGTATCCTTCTATTGCTAAATTAAGAACTTATTCACACCGTCTTGGTCTGTAGGATTAAACTAGAGAAAAAGCTTTAAATCTGTGAAGTCTCGGAGGGTTTCATAATATTTTTTCCCCCATCTAGGCCTAGTTTTTAAATCTGAGAATCTCGGTGTACAGTAATGTTCTTAAAATAGTTTGATATGGTGGCCAATAAATGGTTAACTTCTGTTAGCTGTAGTTTTCTGCTTGTGTAATAATAGTCCCCATTCTCACACAGAGTCATAAAGTCACCTTTTTTTGCAAAATTTCAGAAAGTAATACAAGTACCATTCCAGGAAAAAAGTGAACATGGACAAAATTTTTATTGTTGTTCAAATTCACAAATAACTTGGATTGTACCATCAAGGAGCATATGTAAACAACTTGTAGGTGGCGACTTTAGAATTAAAAATATTTTGTGTGCTCAATATGTAAAAATGGTTTTGACATTCATAAATTGTCACAGTATCATGTAATATGTACATTAATCTGGATATTCTTGTTGATTTAACATTGTTCAATTCTGAAACTGAAGAAATACAAAGCATTACATAGGTACATAGGTATCAAGCATTTTTATACTAAGTTTTAGTACTTAAAATATTGATTAATCTTAGTTTGTAAGTGTACTACTAAGAGTTTTTAACTCATACCTATCAGCTGAAATAGTAAAAAGTAAGGATGTAGTAGACCAATAATCATCAAACTTATAGCCTGACAAACTTCAGTGTCTAGAATATATTTTAAAGTTAATCGTATTAAGCTCCAAACCTCAGTACATTAAGAAAGGGAGAGAAGAGAAGGAATGGGTGAGATTCTGGAACTTTTTTTTTTTCTTTTAATCCTATTTTTATTGTGAATAGCAACACAAAACTGACTTACTGAAGATTTTGGGGCACATAAGCAAGTAGAGTTGAGATGAAATACCAACTCTCTTAAAAAGTAGTAGTAAGGGTTTTGCTCAAAGGAAAGTACATAGCCTTAAACAGTCAGGTTAAGAAACAATGAATAGGCTGGATGTGGTGGCTTACACCTGTAATCTTAGCACTTTGGGAGGCCAAGGCGGGTGGATCACCTGAGGTCGGGAGTTCAAGACCAGCCTGGCCACATGGTGAAACTCTGTCCCTAAAAAAATAAAAAATAAAAATAAAAATAATTGTCTCACTTAAGAATTACAAGAAAATGGCTGGGCGCGGTGGCTTACACCTGTAATCCCAGCTCTTTGGGAGGCTGAGGTGGGCGGTTCACCTGAGGTCAGGAATTCAAGACCAGCCTGACCAACACGGAGAAACCCCATCTCTACTAAAAATACAAAATTAGCCGGGTGTGGTGGCGCATGCCTGTAATCCCGGCTACTCAGGAGGCTGAGGCAGGAGAATTGCTTGAACCCGGGAGGTGGAGGTTGCAGTGAGCTGAGATTTTGCCACTGCACTCCAGCCTGGGTGATAGAGATCATGCCACTGCATTCCAACCTGGGTTACAGAACAATACTCCAACTCAAAAAAAAAAAAAAAAAAAAAAAAAAGTAAAATTGGTAATTCACAAGTTGCTTCTTTGCTAGGAGAGGGAAGGTTATAAATTAGATAAACTAATAACCCTGCTCAAGAAAAAAGGGAACATAAGTACACAGGTTAGAAATAATTTTTTAAAACAGCAAGTGTTGCATGGGGGCAGTGGCTTGTAATCCCAGCACTTTGGGAAGCCAAGGCAGGAGGATCACTTGAGCCCAGAAGTTCAAGACCAGCCTAGGCAACATAGTGAGGCCCCCTCTGCACTAAAGAAAAAAAAAATGCTTTTTAAAAGTTAGCCAAGCATGGTGGCATGTGCCTGTGGTCCTAACTACTCAGGAGATTGAGGCCCCAGGGGGCCCAGGCTGCAGTGAGCCATGATCGTACCACCGTACTCCAGTCTGGGTAACAGAGCGAGACACCCTGTCTTTTTTGTTGTTGATGTTAGACAGAGTCTCACTCTGTCACCCAGGCTGGAGTGCAGTGGCATGATCAAGGCTTACTCCAACTTCCACCTCCTGGGTTCAAGCAATTCTCCTGCCTCACTCTCCCGAGTATCTGAGACTGCAGGTGTGTGCCACCGTGCCTGACTGATGTTTTGTATTTTTAGTGGAGATGGGGTTTCACCGTGTTAGCCAGCATGATCTCAACCTCCTCATCTCATGATCCGCCCACCTCAGCCTCTCAGAGTGCAGGTTACAGGCATGTGCCACCGCGCCCATCCGAGACCCTGTCTTTTAAAATAAAAATAGGCTACACACAGTAGCTCATGCCTGTAATCCCAACACGTTGGGAGGCCAAGGCCGGAGGAACACATGAGCCCAGGAGTTTGAAACCACCCTGGACAACATAGTGAGATCCTGTCTCTGCAAAAAAAAAAAAAAAAAAGAAAAAAGCTATATAAATTTAAACCAGAATTCTTTTTTTTTTTTTTTAAAGGAAATCCATTTATCAAAATTGACTCCAGAAGAGAGAACCTAGCAGAACAAAAACAATGGAAGAAATTGGGAACATTATCAAAAAGCTATCATCTTGCCAAACTCCAGGCTCAGATGGTGTTACAGGTAAATTCTTTTTTAAACTTCAAGGAACAGATAATTTTATAAGATTTAAATTGTTGTACAGTATATTGATGGGGAAATCACATATTCTTTTTACAAAGCCAGTGGAACATTGACAGTGGCACTTGATGTGAAGATAGAATTAAAACTAAAAACTTACCTGAGTGTCATGGCTTATTCCCATAATCCCAACACTTTGGGAGGCTGAGGTGGGAGGATTGCTTGAGCCAAGGAGTTCCAGACCAGCCTGGGCAACACAGGGAAACCCTGTCTCTACAAAAAAGTGAAAAACTAGCCAGGCATGTGGAGCATGTGTGTGGTCCCAGCTGGGAGGATTGCTTGAGTCTGGGAGGTTGAAGCTGCAGTGAGCCGTGATTGTACCACTGCACTCCAGCCTAGGTGACAGAGTGAGACCCTGTCTTGCAAAAAAAGAAAAAAAAAAATGACAACATGATCTGTTATGGACAGTAATATGAAATTTTAAAATATTAGCAAATGGAAATTAGCAGTATGCTGAAAGAATTTTTACCACAGCCAAGTAGCATTTATCCTCATGTTGCAAAGGTGAGTAATCACCAAGAAATATGCTAACATAATATACCAAGTACATCAGAAAAGAGTAATAATAGTAATAATAGCTTGCCCTTGTTGAGTACCTGCTGTACACTAGACTGCTCTCCCGTGTGCTTTATATGGTATAAGCTCAGTTAATTGAGCTAGTCTATGAGGTAGTTAGTCATGTTTTATAAAGAAAATAAACTATAAATTGACTAGTCAAAGGTCACACAGTACATGTGTGGTGGAGCTAGGATTTAAACCCAGGTAATTAGTAGGTCCAAGAGCTGTGCTCTTAAATATTACACTGACTCTGTCTCCAGTGTTTGTATGATCATCTCAGGAGCTTCCTAAAAGCATTTGACCAAAGTTTAAGACAGACTCTTGAGTTACTGGTGGTGGGAAGGTGTGGAGGTGATTGAACTTCAGTGCAACAAGAATAAGTGTATATTTCCTTCCCATGTTTGAAAATTCTCTACGAGACCCTTATCAGTTGACTAGAAAAATGGAATCCATTTTTATTTTTTATTTTGTTTATTTATTTTTGAGACGGAGTCTTGCTCTGTCACCCAGGTTGGAGTGCAGTGGCACAATCTCAGCTCACTGCAACCTTGCTTCCTGGGTTCAGGTGATTTTCCTGCCTCAGCCTCCTGAGTAGCTGGGATTACAGGCATGCGCCATCATGGCTGGCTAATTCTTGTATTTTTAGTACAGATGAAGTTTTGCCATGTTGGCCAGGCTGGTCTCGAACTCTTGACCTCAAGTGATCTGCCTGCCTTGGCCTCCCAAAGCACTGGGATTACAGGTATAAGTTAGTGTGCCCTGCCTGGAATCCATTTTTAATGGGAAGCACAATTTCCTAGTTAATAGTTGGGGGCAGGAGCTTAAGTTATAGTTGCAGCTATAATAATTCTTTGAATATAGATTGAAGTCTTGGGGTTTTTGGCATAATTTGTGAGGTAAAATTGTGTGATAGGCCTCCTTCATGTTTACAATACAGTCGTACAGTTGGGCATGGGTAGATGATAAACAGGGAGGAGGGATACTTGAGTGGAAATAAGTCTTATATGGCTCAGCTGATAAGTGAACATTTTTGTGTCTTGATGATTTGTTTCCCTGTGTAAACTTGAAAACTGCTAGGACTTGGATTACAAACACTCAGATGACAAGAACTTCCTGTTTAAAACCAAAAGCCAGCTTAATGGTAATCTCTAGGAGAGTTCCTACAAGTGTCAAGAAAAATATAAGAACTATAATTTTATATATATGTAATTATATAAAGATTATAATAATTGTAATTTATTATAATCTTATTGTAATTTAATTTTGTTCAGGAAGTATTTGTCAGTTCAATAAGAAGAAAGAATTATACATATTAGAGAAGGCAAAATTTTTTGCAAGTGATCTTTTATATTGTGGAAACTGAAACAAATTCACCAAAAAACTGAGACTTAGTAAGGATTCAGTAAATTAGCTAGTTCTAACCTTAATACCCAAGAATTGTTAGTTTTTTTCTTATGCAAACAAAAACCAGTTAGAAAATTGGTGGAAGTAAACAGGCTATGAATAATAATAATCAGGCAGGGTGAAGTGGCTCATGCCTATGATCTCAGCACTTTGGGAGGCTGAGGTGGGAGGACAGCTTGAGTCCAGAAGTTCAAGACCAGCCTGGGCAACATAGTAAAACCCCATCTCAAAAAAGAAAAATTTTTAAAAATTTAAAACAAAATTGTAAGTATATTGTAAGTACATCTATATCGTAAGTATAGATGTAAAATGCTTAGATGTGAGAAATAATCAAGATCTATATGTAGAAAATTTTAATGCTTTAAGGTTTGCAAAAAGTTCTAGGTAAGGCCAGGTGTGGTGGCTCACACTTGTAATCCCAGCACTTTGGGAGGCTAAGGCGAGTGGATTGCCCAAGGTCAGGAGTTCGAGACCACCCTGACCAATATGATAAAACCCCATCTCTACTAAAAATCACAAAAATCAGCCAGGCGTGGTGGCATGCGCCTGTAGTCCCAGCTACTCAGGAGGCTGAGATAGGAGAATCGCTTGAACCCGGGAGGCAGAGGTTGCAGTGAGCCAATATCACACCATCGCATGCCAGCCTGGCCAACAAGAGCGAAACTCCGTCTCAAAAAAAAAAAAAGAAAAACGTTAAGTAGATTGGAAGATAATAAGTTCTTACAAAGTCAAGATTCAATTTCGAAAAGATGTTGAGTATTTAAAATTAAGATAGATCTTGTCATGTCCTGTCTGTCATTTCCTCCAGACAGCTAGTTAATGACCTCCTGCTGTACGGGGCCTTGATACCTTCCATGATTGCATTTATCTCCCTATAGTCTAATAATTTGCACGTCTCATCTCCCCTGACATAGGTACCTGACATACATACGCTGTTTAATTTTTACTCTTTCCATCTAAATACCACTAAAAATTCAAAATTAATACTATTCTGAACCTTAAATACTTATTTATTTATTTATATTATATATTTTTTTGAGATGGGGCTTCTCTCTTGTTGCCCAGGCTGGAGTGCAGTGGTGTTGTCTCAGCTCACTACAACCTCCACCTCCTGGGTTCAAGTGATTCTCCTGCCTTATCCTCCCGAGTAGCTGAGATTACAGGCATATGCCACCATGCCAGACTAATTTTTGTATTTTTATAGAGATGGTGTTTCGCCATATTGGCCAGGCTGGTCTCAAACTCCTGACTTTAAGTGATCCGCCCACCTCGGCCTCCCAAAGTGCTGGGATTATAGGTATGTGCCACTGTGCCTGGCCACCCAGCCTATTTTTAATAACTATATGTCTCATCCTGTGGATACATCTTCCACCATAGAACACCAACAGGATTCAGGGGGAGAAAAGTTTACCTGAGAAAAATGAGAGGGCCAGGAAAACTGTAACAACTCTCTTTAGAGGGGGAAGGCCCTACTAGATGATGAAACATATTCTAATGCTGCAATAGGTTAAAATAGGCTAGTAATAGAGAAGAAATACTAGGATCCTTGTGGAAAAGAATGGAGTGCAGAAATCAATGCAAATACGAATGCGTATTTAGATTATGCTGCAGCTGATGAAAACAGAGTTCATTAATCAATGATGTTGACAGGCTCTTATCTTTACCTCACTTCTTATACTGATATTCCTGAAAGATTACAGTATAGGTGATAAATGAAATCATAAAAATTATGGAAGGGCCTGTAATCCCAGCACTTTGGGAGGCTGAGGCAAGCAGGTCACTTGAGGCCAGAGGTTTGAGACCAGCCTGGCCAATGTAGCAAAACCTTGTCTCTACTTAAAATATAAAAATTAGCTGGGCATGGCAGCACAGCTACTTTGGAGGCTGAGGCAGAAGAATCACTTGAACTGGAAAGGCAGAGGTTGCAGCAAGCCGAGATCATGCCACTGTACGCCATCCTAGGTGATAAGAGTGAGACTCTGAAAAAAAAAAGTTGTGGAAGGAAGCCTGAATTACTTGGAGTAATGAAGACCTTCTAAGGAGAACATGAAATCTAGAAGTTGAGATATATTTAATATGCAATTCAAGAACTTCAATGAATAAAATGATATAGACATGGAAAATTTTGCCATAATTTGACTAATAACTAGATTCATCTTCTTCATATCCAAAAGATATTTTTCAAACCAATAAGACAACCAAAGCACCAGCAGAAAAATGGGCAACATATATGAAAATGTTTAGTAAAGAAGTGGTCAATAGAAATGAAAGATGCTGAATCATATTCAAAAATTTTAAATGGCAGGCAAGGTGGCTCACTCCTTGTAATCCCAGCACTTTGGAAAGCTGAGGCATGAGGATTGCTTGAGGCTAGGAGTTTGAGACAAGCCTGGCTAACATAACAAGACCCCTTCTCTACAAAAAAAAGTAAAAAGAAAAGTTAGCCAAATGTGGTGGTACTGTATGCCTATTGTTCCAGGTACTCAGGAGGCTGAGGCAGGAAGATCATTTGAACCTAGGAGTTTGAGGTTACAGTAAACCATGATTGTGCCACTGCATTCTAGCCTAGGCAACAGAATGAGACCCTGTCTCAAAAAAAAAAAAAAAGGTTTTGGAGGCCAAGGTGGAGGATCACGAGGTCAAGAGATTGAGACCATTCTGGCCAACATGGTGAAACCCCATCGCTACTGAAAAATACAAAAATTAGCTGGGCGTGTTGGTGCGCACCTGTAGTCCCAGCTACCGGGAGGCTGAGGCAGGACAATTGCTTGAACCTGGGAGGCGGAGGTTGCAGTGAGCCGAGGTCGTGCCACTGCACTCCAGCCTGGTGCCTGGCAACAGAGGGAGACTCTGTCTCAAAAAAAAAAAAAAAAGTTTTGAATGGCAAAGCAATTCACATGGCATAGGTACAAGGTTGTCCATTGCTGCGTTACATAAAGGCAAAATAGAAAAAAGCAATACCCAGAGGCATAGTTCTACTCTAAAGACACATGCACATCTGTGTTCACTGCAGCACTGTTTGCAATAGCAAAGACATGGAATCAACCTGAATGGCTATCAGTAGTACACGGGATCAAGAAAATATGGTACATATACTCCATGGAATACTATGCAGTCATAAAAAGAGTAAGATTATGTCCTTTGCAGGAACGTGGATGGAGCTGGAAGCCATTATTCTTAGCAAACTAACTCAGAAACAGAAAACCAAATACCACATGTTCTCAATTATAAATGGGAGCTAAGTGATGTGACCTCATGAACACGTAGAGGGGAACAGCATGCACTGGGGCCTATAGGAGGGTGAAGGGTGGGAGGAAGGAGAGGATCAGGAAGAATAACTAATAGGTGCCAAACTTAATACTTAGGTAACAAAATAATTTGTACAACACACCCCATGACAGAAATTTATCTACATAACAAACCTGCCCATGTACCTTTGAACTTAAATTTTTTAAAGGCCAGGCTGGTGGTTCATGCCTGTAATCCCAGCACTTTGGGAGGCCAGGAGTTCAAGACCAGCCCAGCCAATGTGGTGAAATCCTGTCTCTGCTAAAAATACAAAAATTAGCCAGGCATGGTGGCAGGTGCCTGTAATTTCAGCTACTCGGGAGGCTGAGGCAGGAGAATCGCTTGAACCTGTGAGGCGCAGGTTGCAGTGAGCTGAGATCGCGCCACTGCCCTCCAGCTTGGACGACAAAGCGAGACTCTGCCTCAAAAAAAAAAAACAACCCAAAAAATGTTTAAAAAAAAAAAGTGGGGGCAGGGGCACAGATTTAATCAGACCTTTCCTCTAGACAGTTCTGGAAGATCCTGGGATTAAAAACCTGTATCTATTATATACCCACTCACACACTTGGCAAGCTGAGTTGTCCACAGGCTTTTCCAAACTTTAATAATACAAAACAAAACCATAAAAAAAAAAGCAATCATAAATAGGAGACAGAATAAATTGTATATAGTGCAGTCATTTCATAGAGTACTGTGCAACCGTTCTAAACAGAGGTGTCTCTGTGCTGATACTAGATTCCAAAATGCATTGTTATACATCTTACTTTTTTCACTTTGTGTGTGTGTGTGTGTGTGTGTGTTTTAAATGATGACTAGGTTGGAAGAAGGCAGGGAAAAGGGGGAGGGGTGAGTGTAGACAGAGTCAGATTGATTGCTGCAGGCCCCCTTGCATTAGTTCAGGTGAGGTGAGACCCAAGTAGGCCGGTGAGCCTGGAGGAGAGATTGTCTGTGTATTTAATTGATTTCCAGCTTTTTTTTCTCTGTTTGCTTAGATGATACACATTTCTTTTGTGAATTTTTATTTAAGTGTTTTTTTTGTTGTTACTGGATCTACAAACAGCCCAACTCCAAGGAATCTGAGATCTCTCAATGGAGCATACAGGTGACTTCATAATCTAACTGCATTAGTACCCACCAAAATTCAAAGTAATTCCTCTGTTTAAATTGCCGTTAAACAAAGTTTCAGAGCAGGTTTCTTCAACTGAACAAAATATTTTGGACCTTAGAGGTAGTATGGCTCTCCTGATCAGGGAGGGTACAGTGAAAGGTTTGACCTCTGACACCGCCCAGCTCTCTGGATACAACCAGGTGACTTTGAGTGAGGAGAAGTTTCCTGACTCCTCGTATTACCTTCCTTAGGGTAGACTTTGGGCCTGCAGTGACGTTAGTCCTAACTTGCTCTCAGTTAAGAAGAATTCATCTTTTCTGGTAGAAACATGACAGCAAAGCAGCTCAAACTCCAAAGAGGCATTGGGCCATAGTACAGATGTCTACATTTTCTTAATAATATTCTATATTCTTCAAAAAGGATGCACAGATCTTGGTGTAACATACTTAAGTGAAATAGTTCTTTCATCCACTTTACAAGAGAAAGAAAAGAACGTTGGCCAGGCACAGTGGCTTTCACCTGTAATCCCAGCACCTTGAGAGGCTGAGGCGGATGGATCACTTCAGCCCAGAAGCTCGAGACCAGCCTGGGCAATATGGTGAACCCCATCTTTGCAAAGAATACAAAAATTAGACTAGGCGTGGTGGCCCATGCCTGTAATCCCAGCACTTTGGGAGGCGGATCAACTGAGGTCAGGAGTTCGAGACCAGCCTGGCTAACACGGTGAAACTTCGTCTATTAAAAATAGGAAAACTAGCGGGCCATGGTGGTGTGTACCTGTAATTCCAGCTACTCAGGAGGCTGACACAGTAGCATCACTTGAACATGGGAGGCAGAGGTTGCAGTGAGCCAAGACTGTGCCACTGCACTGCAGCCTGGACAATAGAGCAAGACTCAGTTTCAAAAAAAAAAGAAAAAAGCCTGTAGTCCCAGGTACTCAGAAGACTGAGGTCGGAGAATTGCTTGACTCCAGGAGGTTAAGGCTGCAGGTGAGCCAAGATAGCACCACTGCATTCCAGCCTGGGCAACAAAGTAAGACACTGTCTGCAAAAAAAAAAAAAAAAAAGTATATATATGTATAGCTATATATAATGTAGTATTGTTGAGAGGGTCTTGGGATTTTCCTGAGAGTCCTAGCCTGCTTCTCTGTCCTCATCAGCTACGCATCCTTCTTCACCTACATTATGCCCCTGCAGGGCATACACAAGTAATCTCTAAGAATGTGATGACACTGCTCCTTTAGCCCAAGACCTATGCCTTAGCCTGTGCTGCTCCATTAGCTAAAATGTGTTTCACCGTTATATGCTTAGTGACACTTACTCTGCCTTCAGAGCGGAGCCCAAGGGTCCTGTTCTGCCTATCATTCCTCTAGACAGCTGTTGAATGACCTTCTGCTGTATGGAGCCTTGATACCTTCCATGATTGCATTTATCATCTCCATATAGTCTAATTATTTGCATGTCTTACCTCCCCTGACATAGGTACCTGACATAGATACACTATTTAATTTTCACTTTCCATCTAAATACCACTAAAAATTTAAAATTCATACTATACTGAACCTTAAATGCTTATTTATTTTTATTAACTATATGGCTCATCCTGTGGATACCTCTTCACTTGGACATTGTATCCTTTACTGTTGAGCATTTTTATTCAGTATTTGCTGTTAAAAGCCTTGCTGTGACTATATTATGGCTGCATCTTTGTGTACATGTCGTGTGAATTATTTTCTTAATCTATAGTCTTTGAAGGAAAATTATGGTTGTGTGTTTGTGTTCCATATTCATTACATATCAGTGGCTCCGGCACATATACGCTCCTTAGGAACTGATGCTTTCTGATTCTTTCTGTGCCTCAGCTCTATGCTTTTTTACTTTGAGAGTAGTCCCGGTTCTCTTTAACATCTTTTGTCCTGAATGTTTAGCAGTTCACCAGAGCATGTGTGAAGTATGAGGAAGAAAAAAAAAAAAGGAACTTGGCAATTTTTTGTTCTAAGTCAAAGACGTAGACATTTTTCTGTTGTTTTTATTATTTCTCATTGAAACCTTTAAATATGGTTTGGATTGCTTCCACCTCTTAGCTGTTGTGAATTGTACTTCTGTGAACATGGGTGTACAAGGTCTTTGAGACTTTGCTTCAGTTATTTTGGTTATATCCCCAGAATTAGGATTGTTGGATTGTATGTTCTTTTTTTTTAAAAAAAAAAACAAAAACAAAAAAGAAAACAAGATATTACTGTCACCCAGGCTGGAACACAGTGACATGAACACAGCTCACTGCAGCCTCAACTTCCTGGGCTCAAGAGATCCTTCTGCCTCCACCTTCCCAGTAGCTGGGACTGCAGGTACATGCCACCATGCCCAGCTAATTTATTTTTATTTTTGTAGAGACAGGGTCTCACCATGTTGTCCAGGCTGTTCACAAATTCCTGGGCTCATGCGATCCTCTCGCCTTGGTCTTCCAAAGTGCTGAGATTACAGGCGTGAGCCACTGTACCTGACTATTATTTTTAATTTTTAAATTATTGTTATTATTTTTAGAAATAAGAGTCTTGCCCTGTTGCCCAGGCTGGAATGCAGTGGTGCAATCATGGTTCACTGCAGCCTTGACCTCCCTGGCTTAATTGATTCTACCACCTCAGCATCCCACATAGTTGGGGCTACAGGCATGTGTGACTATGCCCAGCTAATTTTTAAATTCTTTGTAGGCATGGGATCTCTTTATGTTGCCCACACTTGTCTCAAACTCCTGGATTCAAGCAATCTTCTCACCTTAGCCTCCCAAAGTTCTGGGATTACAGGTATGAGCCACCATGCCTGGCCTGTCTCTTACGGTTAAGGAATTAAAATCCAATTTAAAAATATTTAGCCTGATACACACACACACACACACACACACACACACGTGTATACACACACACATATACACATGTGTGTATATATATTTATATATATTTCTATTACATCTAAGATATAATACAAATAAAGGTGATTATCCCTTGTTATCCCCCAAATAAAGGTGATTTCCAAGACCAGCACTGGAAGGTAGGAATTGTTCTGAATGACCCAACTATTTGGTTCTGAACTCTTTCAGGGAGGAGGAGGGGGAATCAGATTTAGATGACTGGCAAGGAAAGATTGTGCATTTTACAGAAGCAGGTATATTATAGGGGCAGAACTTTGGCCCATTCCACTCAGCTCAGCCTACGTGTGCAGGCCTCAAATCGTTTTCAGCACTCTCTGGTATAGCTACCTCTTATCCCCAGGCAGCCTCACACAGTCATTGTCATCTGTGATACGGTAGCAGGGATATAACCCTGGAATCAGACTCCATTTCAAAATGCCGACCCCACCAGTTACTAGCTGTGCCTTGAACAAAAGAAAATAACTGGTTTTACTCATTTGTAAAACTGGAAAAATAATACTTTATGGAGTTGTTTTGAGAATTCGTATATGAAAATGGAGTGCATGGTACATACCTGCAGGCCTTCCTTGTCCCACTCGTCCCATACCTCCACCTTCCACGATGCATGTTCAGTGTCCCTTACCTGTGTTCCTACATGGATAGTTATCAGAGAAGCTGTCACATTGGTGTAATTGTTCACCTTGGCAAATTCTGTTAGTTTGCGAGTTCCTTATCTTTGAATTCCTAGCAACTTAGCAGAGGACCTAGTTCATAGTAGGTACCAAAGAAGTGTAAATATGAATAGAATTAATGCATGTCTTGCTACAGAATGTGGGTCTATTTCAGCAGGATAATATACCATTATGTAGTGTAGTCAGTACTTAACCAACTAGTCTAGTGGCTCTCAAAATTTTTTGGTGTTAGAACTCCTTTACACTCTTAAAAAATTATTGTGGGCCCCAAACAGCCTTTGTTTATATGGATTCATATTCCAGGTCTTTAGGAATTTAAAATATTAATTTTAAGGTGATGATAAATACATTACATGTTAACACATTTTCATGAAAAATAACTATTCATGCCCCCCATTTTTTTTCTAATGATTTTACAGTCATTAGAAAATATCTTACAGTTTTCTAAGCCTCTTTCATGTCTGACTTAAAAGACAGTTGGAGTTTCCTGTTTACTGCAGTCTGTTGTGATAACGTCGTTTTGATTAAAGTATATGCAAAAAATCAAGCCTCACATAGATACATAGTTTGAAAAAGGAAAACTTCCTAGACTCCCAAAAGGATCTCAGGGAATTCCAGGGGTCTTCTGAAAGTGCTTTAAGAATCACTGATCTAGCCTGAAAAGGCAAGTGTGGTGTCCAGATATTAGAGGATGGATTAGGGAGAAATTCTATGTGTTTAGCTCTCTATAAAAACGGGTTTACCCGTTGTCATTTATTATTTGTAGGTTAAAAAAAGTCCTTCATGAAAAAGAAAGATCTTAAGCAACATGATGGATTCAGAAGCTCATGAAAAGAGACCACCAATACTAACATCTTCAAAACAAGATATATCACCTCATATTACAAATGTTGGTGAAATGAAGCATTACTTGTGTGGCTGCTGTGCAGCCTTCAACAATGTCGCAATCACATTTCCCATTCAGAAGGTCCTCTTTCGACAGCAGCTGTATGGCATCAAAACCCGGGATGCAGTACTTCAGTTGAGAAGGGATGGGTTTCGAAACTTGTATCGTGGAATCCTTCCTCCATTGATGCAGAAGACAACTACACTTGCACTTATGTTTGGTCTGTATGAGGATTTATCCTGCCTTCTCCACAAGCATGTCAGTGCTCCAGAGTTTGCAACCCGCAGCGTGGCAGCAGTGCTTGCAGGGACAACAGAAGCAGTTTTCACTCCACTGGAAAGAGTTCAGACATTGCTTCAAGACCACAAGCATCATGACAAATTTACCAACACTTACCAGGCTTTTAAGGCACTGAAATGTCATGGAATTGGAGAGTATTATTGAGGCTTGGTGCCCATTCTTTTCCGGAATGGACTCAGCAATGTCTTTTTTTTCGGTCTCCGAGGTCCCATTAAGGAGCATCTGCCTACCGCAACGACTCACAGTGCTCATTTGGTCAATGATTTTATCTGTGGAGGTCTGTTGGGTGCCATGTTGGGATTCTTGTTTTTTCCAATTAATGTTGTAAAAACTCGCATACAGTCTCAGATTGGTGGGGAATTTCAATCTTTCCCCAAGGTTTTCCAAAAAATCTGGCTGGAACGAGACAGAAAACTGATAAATCTTTTCAGAGGTGCCCATCTGAATTATCATCGGTCCCTTATCTCTTGGGGCATAATCAATGCAACTTATGAGTTCTTGTTAAAGGTTATATGAAAACACCATCAGTTAAGTGCCATTTTTCAACTGAACAGACCTTCTAAGAAGAATGTAGTTTAGCCTCTTTCTTAATTGGCCAAATAAAAGTTGGTGTCATAACTCCAGGCCACAGTGAGTTATGGGCAAAGCTGTTTTCCTTAAGCATCAACAAAACAGAATGAAAGGTTCCAATAGGAAACTATGAGGGGTTTTGTTTGTTTTGTTTTTTATCATTACCTAAGAGTTTTAGGCTAATTGCCTGGTAAATAGCTGTCCATCTGATGGCCTTCAGGGAACCTAATCCCCAAGATAGGATTCTTTTCTTCAAATCAGTCTTGAAATCTTCTGCATTGAAACATAAGTGTGTGTGACCGGCCAGAGAGAAGGTCCTCAGGGGCCAGGGGCTTCTCAGGCTTACTTTCTTACTCCATTGCTGGCTTCTCTGCCCTCAGGAGCAGCTGTAGAGGGTAGTCATCATTAAGCTCAAGCATATGACAAAGGAGCAGAACAGACCAGAAAAGCAGCTTATTAGGTATAGGCTTTTCATGATAAATTGCTTGTATTCATTTTGAAACTGAGCATCTATTGGATAGTCATTATACTATTTCTATTTAGATAGGGTAGATCAAGGAGCTATGAAAGTTTGCATTTTGCTTTCTAGGTTTGAAAATTTTCTGTTTGATTTTGACTGTGACCTTCAACCCTTCCAAAATATCCTTATGTTAATTTCACTTATTTCATTGCCAAAAGATGAAGAGACTTAAATTTTGTTACAAGTGTTCCATCCTGTTAAGAAGTTTTCATATTAATTGTATATAGATAAAATTCTGTTTAGCTTCGTTTCTTTGAATTATTGGTGCCATCTCAGCAAAGGTCTGTGGTTATTTTTCCCCTTGAGTAGGAGCTGGTCATATTCAAGTGTCCTGTTCTCTTAAAACTCTCCTTTTAAAAAATAAACACTTCCATAACATTTTGTTTTGGAAGTCTGTTAATGCAATCCCACTTTTCCCCCCTAGTTTCTAAATGTTACAGAGTGGGGAAAAGGCTCAGGATCGTTTTCACCCCACAGTGTTGGCTGTCTTTTATTTTACTCTTGGAAATAGAGACCTCATTAGGGTTTTGACGTTTTGGGAACTCATTTTTACCATTGTGTCAGTTAAAGATAGTTTGAGAGCATATGATGTAAATAAACATGTTTGAAGGGTTAGTTTGAATTTTAAAAGTAGGTAATAGCCAAATAGCATTCTTACCCCTTAACAGATGAAAACTTCTTTGTCAAAGGAATTGGAAAATGTGAAAATATTTTTTCCAGATAAAGCAAAATGATTCATATGCCACTTCCAACTGACTAATAAAATATAAGAGACAGACTGAAAAAGTGGATTATGAATCCTAAAACCCTCTCTGTAAATATGTAGTTAAAGATTGATTTCCAGCATCTGACATGACGGTAGGTTTCTTGTTAACCAGTTTTTCTTCTTTCTGGATGATACACGTGAGTATGTGCACATACTGACCAAAATAAAATCAGGGCCTCAACTTGGTAGTTTACTGAAAGTTTCTGGGCAAATAGTTCATAAAAGCTGTTTACCTCTAAATGCAGTGTGGCTGGTTAAAAACGGCGAACATCCTTCTTCCAGCTGTAAAGGATGAAGCATGTTAAGTGTTAGCCAGGCAGTAATGAAGCTAAGTAGCCATACAGCAGCTCTATCTGACAATGTTGTGCTGGATATTGCAGTTTACTTTAAGGTGCAAATGTAAGCATTTAAAAATAACAATAATTTGGCATCAAATAAATATGAGTAGCGTCTTTTGGCCTATTAGAGTCAGGATTTAAAGGGAGTTGAGTTTGAGAAATGAATGAATAAAGGCGCCTTGGTGCCTGACCCCCTCATTCCTGTATGTGACTCTGAGCACTCACAGATGTGTCCAGCGACTCAGCACAGGGCAGGTGGGTTAGCCTGGGGCTCTACCTTGGCCCTGGGAATAGACACCGTTGGGCCTTTGGTTTTGTTGGGCTTCCTTTTGTCTTTACACTCCATACAAGTGGTAGAAATCTAAGTTCTAAAGCACTTTTGTGAAATACAAGCTAAGTGAGAGTTCTAAGGAAACTGCTTTGGTTTCTGCTGTCTCAAATAAGTGGCGTTTAAAAACAATTATTAATAAATATTTTTAATGGTTTTAACTCAGTATTTTTTTTTTATTTCTTTGTCACTCTTTACAGCTCTTGAAGACCAAACTGCAAATACATTACCAGGGATGGTTTTGTGTTGTCCTATAGGCTTCTTAAATTTGACAAAAAATTCAACAGAACTTGTAACCGACAGCTTTGTCTGAACTTGAAGTCAAAATGTGTTGTTAATAAGAGATTCTAACTATTGTTTTTACCTTCAGTGTGAACTAGTGTGGTAGTAATTTTGAAAAGGCAGGCCAGGTGCGGTGGCTCATGCCTGTAATCCCAGCACTTTGGGAAGCTGAGGTGGGCGGATCACTTGAGGTCAGGAGTTGGAGACCAGCCTGGCCAACGTGGCGAAACCCTGTCTCTACTAAAAATACAAAAAATTAGCCAGGCATGGTGGCACACACCTCTGATCCCAGCTACTCAGGAGGCTGAGGCAGGAGAATTGCTTGAACCCAGGAGGTGGAGGTGGAGGTTGCAGTGAGCTGAGATCATGCCATTCCACTCCAGCCTGAGCTATAGACTGAGACTCCGTCTTAAAAAAAAAAAAAAGTGAAAAGGCAAACGTGATTGAATATCTGAAAAGCTTTAAAAGTGGCCTTTCTGTTACATATGTGGCACAAATGGCTCATGAGCGCAGGACACTTATGGTCTTGTGTCCTATACTTGATGTTTGATGCCACCAGAAATGTTTTCAATTCTGTATTTAACACACTTAGAGTGGTATGAGCCCTCAGGACTGCACCACAGAGTAAACACAACCTTTATATGGTGGCGAATAGGTGTGTCTTTCTTGTTTCATTTGTGGTTGGGGACAAAATCCATGTTTTTGTCTAAATAATCGATACTCATCTTAAAAAGATTGGCTGTATAATCACCGGCTGTATTGTGAACTGTGCAATAAAACAGAATCCTGTGTGTGTATATTATTACCTTTGGATACCTGAAATTCCTAAGCTCAGTTACAATGTAATACTCAATATAAGGCTGTGCAAACAACATATAAGGGAATAGTGGTGGTTGACGGCTTTGAGTTAAGCCAGTCAGGTTGAAGTAGCACTGGTTTAGGGTAGATGAAGCCGAGTGAGGGGTATGCAGTCATGAAATGAAGGGTGTACAGGAGATGACAATTGAAGAAAGGGTAAGCACTCAAACTTTGTTTCTTTTAAATTAAAATATTTCTTATGTACAAATGCATATCAAAGACTTGAACAGGCATTTTCTTGAAATCGGGGGATTTTTAGTTTTTAATGCTGTCTTTAATATTAAATATGTGTTGCCTAATGGCTCCCAGATGGTATGGGAGTCTCTAAATGTTCCTCTGAAAGATTCATTATTAAAAGTGGTTAAGCGCACAATGCTATTTTTGTTTGATGGTTTGAGTTTTATGACCATGTAAGTTTAAATGAAATCTGTTAAATGTTTCAGAGTTAACACTTTTTTTTTGGATAATTTGGAATAAAGTTTGTTTTTTAAGCCCCTCTTTTTGGTCTCCTCTTATGGTTGAGTAGTTCTTTATTACTAGCACGTTCCTTTTCTGTTGTATTAATAATCTGTTAGTCTTTTTATTCAGAAAACATTTAGCACACTACCTTGACTTTTAGCAACTTAACCTGGGGATGTTGCAAGTAAAACATTCCTTGGTTTATCCATCTTATTTGTTCAAGAGGGGTTTCATGTAAGTGTTATTTTCCAGGTAGCTTAACTGCAAAGCTTTTTTTTTTTTTTTTTTTGACAGGGTCTCTGTTGCCCGGGCTGGAGTGCAGTGGCATGATCATGGCTCACTGTAGCCTCAACTTCGTGGGCTCAAATGGTCGTTCTGCCTCCGCCTCCTGAGTAGCTGGGACTACAGGCACATGCCACCATGCGCAGCTAATGTTTGTAGAGATGGTGTTTCACCATGTTGCCCAGGCTTGTCTTGAACTCCTGGGCTCAAGTAATCTGCCCACCTTGGCCTCTCAAAGGGCTGGGATTACAGGCGTGAGCCACTGTGCCCGTCCGCATTTTATTTCTTAAAGGTCTTCATATGTAATGAACTTCCCTACTGAATATAAACTTTCTTGATTTAGCTTATCAGTACTTTCTGTTGTAATTGAGTACCCTCATGTAATGTTTACTCCCAAGTTAAATGGTCTGCATGTTTGTGCTTTTTCAGTTTTGTTTTTTTAATATCTACTTTTGCCTTCAGTGCTGCTCCTTTCTGTTGTAGCTCATTGGTTAGGAGAGTGTGAAGTTTTAGCTATGTTGAGGTTGCCTGATAATGACAGCAAGGTAAAGGAACAGTTGCTTGTAAAAGTCCTGTTTGCGATTGAAATCCATGATAAAGAGAAAGTGCAATATCCTGAACTTGTAAAGTTGGAATTGATAAAAATGGTGTTTAATCATCACATCATCTGATGAAATGTTTTAACTCACCTCTAGCAGCCATTGTAGAGTTCTAGACCTCCAGAGTGAGGAATAGGCCTGACAAGGAAGGGCCCTGGGGAGCCTCCACATAGCTACAGAGCACTCCCAATCCCTAAGAGGCTGACTCCCATCTCACATCTATTTATCTGAAGTTTCCAACTAGGGAATTTTTTCTCCAAAAGAGCATAGCTGATTTTAAAGTAGAAATTGAAGGTAAAATAGGATTTATCTCAATTCTCATTTCCCGTCAATCTATTCTTCATATTGTCTCTCTCTCTCTCTCTCTCTCTCTCTCTCTATATATATATATATATATATATATATATATTTTTTTTTTTGAGACATGGTCATACTCTGTCACCCAGGCTGGAGTGCAGTGGCAAAATCTCGGCTCACTGCAACCTCCGCCTCCCAGATTCAAGCAATTCTCCTGCCTCAGCCTCCTGAGTAGCTGGGATTACAGGCACCCACCACCACACCCAGCTAATTTTTGTATTTTTTCCAGTGGAGGCGGGGTTGTGCCACATTGGCCAGGCTGATCTCACCTGACCTCAAGTGATTCACCTGCCTCAGCCTCCCAAAGTGCTGGGAATACAGGCATGAGCCACCGTGCCCAACCATCAGTAATTTTTTAAAATGTCACCAGTAAATGCCTTTCCCCTGCCATAAAGACCAAACAGCTTGCCGTGGCCTACAGGAGACAGGATGATCCAGCCGTTGCCTCCCTTAACTCTTGTCTCTAGCTAAAACTGCCCTGCTGTCTCTGCACTCCAGCCACGGGCACTTCCTAATTATTTGGGCCACGCTGTACTCATCTTGCTCCCAGCCTCTACCCATGCAGGTACCCTCTGCCCTCAGCACTCCCTTTCTCTACTTCATTTATCAACTCCTGTCCTTCAGATCTTGGTTCTAATGTCACTTCCTTGGGGAAGCTGGCTTACACTCTCAGGACTTGCTTCGGTTTCCCCTGTCAGGCTCTTCTTATGTCACCATGTTTCTATTTTTCACAGCACTTACCTGTTTTAATTACGTTGTGAATTTTTTTTTAATCTAGAGAAGCATGTATTCACTAATATATTTTATTTGTGTTCCGTAATTCTTTTCATCTTGCTTGCTTTTTCTGCAGCTAAATTAGAAACGTGTACTTTTCCCCCTAAAAAATGCAATGATGTTCTTTCTCTGATTTTCTTCTCACCTTTCTTCCAGGAAATACATGTGTCCAAAGTGCTAACTTGCAGTTTGCCCCATAATAAATGGTTGTTTAATCCAAATATCTGATCAGCAAACTGTGCTGATCCTTCTGGAGAAAGTATCGTTGAACAGCTGAGACCACACATGCTGAATGCCTGAGTCTGGTGTGAGAGGAGGACAGCAGATGACTGGATATGCAGTGTTCCCAAACATCGCTTATCCCAGACCATGGCTTCTCCCTGCCACTGCCACAAATACAGTACGAATGTCCCCTCTGCATACTCAGCTTTAATCCTTAGAGTTTCATCTAGTCCTTTATGTGCAGATATTACTCAAAGTCCACATGGAATGCCAAAATTTCCACAGGCCTTCTTGATTTTTTTCACAATGACTTAAGATCAGAAGTAGAACCCAACAGTACTGCAAGGCTGCACTGACTCTGATTTCAAAAGCGAGTCTACTCTCTACAACCCACGCAAAGTTTGTCTTTACCATCTGCAACCCTTTAGGAGTTACACTGAAGCCTTGATAAGACTTTATCTTTTGGCCAGGAGTCGTGACTCACGCCTGTAATCCCAGCACTTTCAGAGGCTAAAAACTTTCAGGAGGATTGCTTGAGCCCAGGAGTTCGAAACTAGCCTGGGCAACACGGCAAGACTCTGTCTCTCTTTTTTTTAAATAACAAAAAGTATGATTAAAAGACTGTCTGTCTGTAGGCTGTGATCTCCTGATGGTCAGTGTCTCTAGGAATCAGTATCAATAACATCGGTAGGAACAGTTTCTTTGCTGGTCACATCGACACCAAATTCAATCTTCATATCAACCAGTATACAGTTCTGGGGGGCAACCAGGATCTCTCCAGAATTTCAAAAACAGCCTATGTAGCGTGACTCATGATATCCACTTCAGTTTTATACCAAGCGCAGCAAAGCCAAATTTTGTTGCAATTAGCTGTTCCCTAGACCACTGTGGGTCATTATTGGCATCATCCTTGAAAAACATGTCCACTTTAGGTGGGTAAAACTCATATCCTTCCTTGACAACAGGATTTCTTTTGAATAAAGAACCAGTTGCAGACCCATTCAGTTGGAATTATTTCACACTGGGGCACAATGAAAGCTGTCTCACATTTTCTGGTGAAAGCAGTTTTAATACCTGCTTCCTGTAATAGAAAAATGCAACTGGTAATTTTATTTGAAATTGCAGCTTTTCCTTCCAGGTGATTCTAACTGCATTTCCTGCTATAGTCCGGTCCTTGGACTGCAGGAGGACTTTTCCTGGCCTATCTACCAAACAATTCATAGACCTCTTGTTTTACCCTCATACAGTTTTTTACCAATGTTCAGTACCTCAGCTGTCACCATTATCCTGAGTGGGACGAGAGTTGCACCCATGCTCACAGGCAGAAATCTCTTGTGACTGTTTGATACCTGTTGCTTATTTATTTATTGACACAGATTCTCACTGTCACCTAGGCTAAAGTGCACTGATGGAGTCTGGCTCACTGCAGCTTCGACCTCCCAGGCTCAAGCAGAACTCCCATCTCAGCCTCACTAGTAGCTGGGACCACAGGTGTGTCAACACACCCAGCTAGTTATTGTATTTTTTTGTAGAGATGGGGTTTCACCATGTTGCCCAGGCTGGTCTCAAACTTCTGAGCTCAAGTGATCCACCCATCTTGCCCTCCCAAAGTGCTGGGATTACAAGGTGTGAGTCACTGTGCCTGGCCCTGATGCCTCTTTAAAAAGCCAGTCTTGACAGGACCAGTGGTTCACACCTGCAATCCCAGCATTTTGGGTGGCCAAGGCAGGAGGATCTCTTGAGCCCAGAAGTTTGAGAGTTCAAGTCTAGCCTGGGCAATAAAGATCTTGTCTCAAAAAAAAAAAAAAGAAGAAGAAGAACGATGGGACACATGGGTACTCAGTATCATAGCATTCTGGAATATTCTATCTGACTTTCATTTGTTAATGGATCATAGAGATTGTTTAAGGAAAAGATAATTTTTACATTGATCTCAAAGTACTGAACTGTTTTAGCCTGGGCTGCCATAACAAACTACCATAGACTGGATGACTTAAACCAGGGTTCCCCAACCCCCAGGCCATAGTCAAGTACCCGTCCGTGGCCTGTTTGGAGCCAGGCCGCACAGCAGGAGGTAAGCAGTGGGTGAGTGAGCATTACCGCCTGAGCTCAGCCTCCTCTCAGATCAGTGGCGGCACTAGATTCTCATTGGAACACAAACCCTGTTGTGAACTGTGAATGCAAGGGATTTAGATTGTGCACTCCTTATGAAAATCTAATGCCTGATGATCTGAGGTGGAACAGTTTTATCCTGAAACCACTGCCTTGCTCCACGCATCTGTAGAAAAATTGTCTTCCATAAAACCAGTCCCTGGTGCCAAAAATGTTGGGGACCACTGGCTTAAACATTTATTTCTCGTGGTTCTGGAGACTGGGAAGTCCAAGATCAAGGAGCTAGCAGATTTGGTGCCTGGTGAGGGCCCTCTCTCTGGTTTGCAGAGGGCTATCTTCTTGCTATATCCTCACAAGGTAGAGAGAAAGTTCTAATCTTATCCCCTTTATAAGATTACTAATCCCATCATGGGCACCATGACCTCACCTGATTACCCCTCAAAAGCCTCACCTCCGAACACTATCACATTGGAAGTTAGGACTTCAATAGATGAATTTTTGGGAGGATGCATTCAGTCCACAACATAAGCTGCATGATTGATGAGACTGTTCTTTATTCTCCTTTAACTTCCAAACACTGCCAGTGATCCTTTACTCTGAGAAATGTCTAGCCAATTTGAGATAAAACACTCGTGCATGAGTCAGGATTCAGATGTATAGGCACTCCATTTTTCTTTTCATTTTTTTGAGATGGAGTCTCACTCTGTCACCCAGCCTGGAGTGTAGTGGCACGATCTCAGCTCTCTGCAACCTCCACCTCCTGGGTTCAAGCAATTCTCCTGCTTCAGCCTCCTGAGTAGCTGGGATTACAGGTGCATACCACCATGCCCAGCTAATTTTTTTTGTAATTTTTAGTAGAGATGGGGTTTCACCATCTTGGCCAGGCTAGTCTTGAACTCCTGACCTCGTGATCCACCCGCCTCAGACTCCCAAAGTGCTGGGATTACAGGCGTGAGCCACTGCGCCTGGTCCAGCATTCCATTTTTCTTACCTCTCCTTGCCCTGTTTCTGAATTGTGGAACTCAATTGAATGAAATTGACTAAGAAGAGCAAGAAGAAAGTATTCTTTAAAATAGTTTGTCATGGACCACTGCTTTGTTACTGTTAGAAGCACCATTAAGGCAGTGACTTGTTTACATTGTTTCAGGGCAGCTCACCTCTATAGCAGCTCTACCTTTCATCATCAACAGAAATAAGACTCAGTGCAGGTACTCTTTATTAAGCAATTACTTCTTTCTGATGTACACTAAAAAAAATGCATTTAGTTACACTGAGAAGTTCTTTATTTGTTTCGGATAATATGAAGCAAAATAAACTATCTCTTTTTCAAGGGTCATCATATCTATAGTAGGTGGTTTATAGTAAGTAGCTTTCTTGTTTCCTTGGGCAAAAGAAGCTTCATAATTTTTCTTAGCCCCCAGAATTTTTCTTCCCCAGAGTTTTCTGCGGAAACTGACTAAACAAATTTCCAGGTTTTCATGGGCTTCCCACTCCTCACTAAACAACAGTGATAGAGTTTTGAGAAGGAACAAGAGTAGGAAAAAGTGGGTACAAATGGAAACTGAGGATCTTTCATTTGTAATCTGTGTGTAAAAACTGAGGATCTTTCGTTCGTAATCTGTGTGTAAAATATGTAAGTAAAGAGTAAAAAAATTAGGAGATGAGGGCCTTAGTTTGAAGATACAATTGATTTGGTTTTGGTTTTTGGTAGAGATGGTGCCTTGCTATGTTGCCAGATGGGTCTTAAACTCCTGGCCTCAAGTGATCCTCCCGCCTCAGCTTCCCACAGTGCTAGGATTACAGGCGTGAGCCACCATGCCCAGCCAGCAACAGGTTTTATATACCATGAGAAAGTTAAAGGGAAGTCTAAGAAGATTAAAGCTTTGCTGTTGCTATCTAGAGCTCTTGAAAGCTTCTGCCACTTGTGATCCAAGAACAGGAATGCATGTTGTTTGTGTTTGGGAGCAATACCAAATCTATTTGAGTTTATTTCAACGCGAACTAGAGGAAAACAGAATCCCCATTAATTTCAATTTGTGCCTTTTATAGTTTTTTCCTCATTTATTTAGTGAATTTGTATTACACCTACTCAGTATTGTAAAACTGCCATTTCAGGACAAATCATTTTGAGTTAAAAGGTTCTAGACTTATGGAAAATACAGAGCATTGACTGCCTGAGACAAGTTCTAAAGTAAAATGTAAATGTCCCTTGACTCCTCCATTGCCTCCCAGGCTGGATTAGACCCCTTCTGTGGCAAGTGGTAACTGTTTCTTGCTTGTCTCTATATGCATGTTTGCACTGTATCTGCCAGGACAATGTGATCTCCTTGGGGGCAGGGTCTGTTTTACAGATCTCTGTATGCACAGACTAGAGGGTCTCATAATTAATATGTTTAATGAAGTAATCAATCTGATCTCTGATATTTTCATGATCAGTTATTCTCCCTGTTTCAGAAAGACTTTTAATTTCTTAAGAATTTCTTTTAGAAATCATCAGGAGGAATACATAATGTATAATTTCACTTATATAAAGTTCTAGAAGGGGAAAATCTATAGCAGAAAAAAAGAAAGAACAGTGGTTCCCTCTGGGAGGATGGGGCAGAGGTTCACCGGGAAGGGGCAGTAGAGAACTTGCTGGGGTGATGGTAGTGCTCTGTATGTTGACAGGAGTTTGGGTTACACAGGTCTATATGTTTTTGCAAATTTAAGTAATGTACAGTTAATCCATGTACTTCATTGTGTGTAAATTTTACAACAAAAAAAGTGTTAAACTCTATGATATGCATGTGAGGAATTTTAGAAGAATGAATACAGATGTCAGCAATTTAAAATGTATCAAAAACTAAGATGGACAAGGCTGGGCGCGGTGGTTCACGCCTATAATCCCAACACTTGGGGAGGCTGAGGCAGGTGGATCACCTGAGGAGTTTGAGACCAGCCTGGCAAACATGGTAAAGCCCCATCTCTACTAAAAATACAAAAATTAGCTGGGCATGGTGGTGGGTGCCTGTAATCCCAGCTACTTGGGAGGATGAAGCAGGAGAATTCCCTTGAATCTGGGAGATGCAGGTTGCAGTGAGCCGAGATGATGCCACTGCGCCCCAGCCACTCCAGCCTGGGCGACAGAGCAAGACTCTGTCTCCAAAAATAAATAAATAAATAAAAATTTAAGATGGACTGATGGACAGAGTTAGTTAAGGGACAAAACAAGTAAAATATTAATGGTAAAACCTTGGTAAACAATGTTCACTGTAAAGTTCTTTTAACTTTGCTGTTTGGATATTTTCATAATAAAATTTGGGAAAAAGCGTTAGGGGGTTTATCATTATTGTTGAAAACTTGAGAAACTCAGTTTAGTTCTTCTAGTATGCTATTCTTAGATTGCTATGAAGTTATATCACTGAAATACTTGCTAGAAGGGAACAAGTAGCCTAGAAATTTCTGTGGCCTAGAAATTTACTTGTCTTCCCAACTAATGATAATAATATGGCAGTTCCCTCCCACTCAGGACTATCCCCTACAGATTGTGTAGACAGACAGGGCTGGTGGCTAAAACAGACTAATCTTTCAAACATTCTTTCTTAAGACTGCCCAGACATAAGGGGTCTGCCCACCTCCTGACTAGCAGGCACCAGGCTACCAGGAAAATTATGATTTTTCCTGCAGTACACTGCAACTTTCAATAAATGCCAGGAAATCTTTCTTTTAATTACATACATTTATTAAATATGCAAGAAAAATACTATTTAGGTAATAACTGCTTAAGAATAAAGGCAATGTGTTCAGAACAAATCTGATGCTTTATATTTTAACTTTTAAAAAGTAATCCTTTCACAATTAAATTTGGATCCTTCATTTTACCCCAACAAAAACTAACCTTTTATAGAGAAGGGCTTTAACAAGCAATGTCAACAAAACATTCTAAAGTACTCATAATTTAAACAACTTTCAAGAAGACAACATTTTTTTTTTTTTAGACAGGGTCTTGCTCTATTGCCCAGGCTGGAGTGCAATGGCACGATCTCAGCTCACTGCAACCTGTACCTCCCAGGCTCAAATGATTCTCCTTACCCAGCCTCCTGAGTAGTTGGGACTACAGGCATGCACCACCACGCCTGGCTAATTTTTTGTATTTTCAGTGGAGACGGTTTTGCCATGTTGGCTAGGCCGGTCTTGAACTCCTGACCTCAGGTGATCTGCCTGCCTCAGCCTCCCAGAGTGCTGGGATTACAGGCGTGAGCTACTGCACCCGGCTCCCTGGAAACAACAATTTTGGAAAAAAAAAAAAAAAAAAAAAAACTTTTTTTTTAAGGCTGAAAAGTATTTTCAGTTGTGTATGCCCTGGTTAAAGTTTCAGCTGTTTCTTTTCTGGCTTTATTGCTATTGTTAGCAACAGTTGCAGCTAGTTACAGCTCATACCAGGGAGTGTATATTTCTGTAGCTGCTCTCCCATTTTGAGTTAAAAGATAAGCTACACGGCACCAGGTCTGTTCCTGAGAAGGTAAGATCATCTTAGCTTACTTAACTGCTCAGTAATGTAAGTATCATTTTGTTTAGCTTTGTTTTGTTTTAAAATGGAGTTTCACTCTTATTGCCCAGGCTGGAGTGCAATGGCGCAATCTCAGCTCACTGCAACCTCCACCCCCCGGGTTCAAGCAATTCTCCTGCCTCAGCCTCCTGAGTAGCTGGGATTACAGGCGCCTGCTACCATGCCTGGCTAATTTTTGTATTTTTAGTAGAGTCGGGGTTTCACCATGTTGGCCAGGCTGGTCTCAAATTCCTGACCTCAGGTGATCCACCCACCTCAGCCTCCCAAAGTGCTAGGATTACAGGCATGAGCCACCACTCCTGGCCAATATCATGTTTTAATCAGGGAACTCTTAGCTTCAGTTCAAGAAATGCAAACCTGATAATGTACTGAAAATGATGTAGCTGAAGGGACACATTGTTCTTCCATATCAGCCTCAAAAAGGTAAGAGGTTCTCTAATTGGACTTCTGTTATCTACACAGAGATCCATGGCCTCTGTCATCCATGGAAGTTCTAAACCTTATCTACACTTTCTATATCGGTGGTTCTCAAACTCTGGTCCCTAAGACCTAAGGCATCAGTGGAGAACTGAATAGAAATGCCAAACTAGGGCTCCCACTCCAGACCTACAGAACCAGAAACTCTGGATGTGGGCCCAGCAATCTGTATTTTAACATTTTCCAGGTGATTCTAATACACAGTAAAGTTTGAGCACCACTTTTTTTGTCCTCTGCCAGAAGGGAGGAGCCTGGAGGAAAACTCAGTGGACAGGCCCAGTAGTTATATAAAAGCTGGATGTTCCCAAGAGGGGATAAAATGCCACGAGGTAGGGGGTAGCATGAAGTCTCTCCAAGGAATGAGAATAACACTCCCTGACTAGGACAGAGTCAGAGCTAATTAATGCAGTATTAACAGCAGATGCTTCTAATACTTGGTGAGAAGACAGTGGTAAAGCTGGTTTTGGCCCAAGAGTACTTTCTCATTGTCTTGAGTACTTCTTTAGGGGTGGGGTAGGCATAGATAAGAACCTGACTCTAAGGCATAAGATGGCAATCTATTTCTGCCCAGTATACTCACTGGGAAACACTGCCAAATAGAGATGATGCATAGTTTCCTTAATCTAGACACCACATAACCGCTGGTGACTGATAACATCTCTGTTAATACATCCACCTTTACTGCATCAGGAACCAGGCAATCCTAAAACCATTATTGTGGAAAAAAATATATGTAGTTGAAGCCATGCAGATCGAGAGAAAAACTTTTTAAGAATATGGCTCTGGAAGGAATAAACCTTAAAAGGTTTTAAGCTTGCTTATCTTTGCCTTTAATAATATTGTGGACTTTTTTAGCCTGGTATGTAGTTTCTGAGGGGCAGCAGCCAACTGTACATAATGTTCCATAAACATGTGTCATGATTTAAATACCTGTTTGAAGTTGATATCCTAAATAGTTACTAGTTTTTATTAATTTATTTTGGAGACAGGGTCTCACTCTGTCACCCAGGCTGGAGTGCAGTGGCATGATCAAAGCTCACTGCTGCCTCAACCTCCTGGGCTCAGGTGATCGGTCCACCTCACTGCCCTCCCCCTGTCCCCAACCTTCCCCATTAGCTGGGACTACAGGCTCGTGCCACCATGCCCAGCAAATTTGTTGTATTTTTTTTTGTAGAGATGGGGTTTAACTACATTGCCCAAGCTGTTCTCCAACTCCTAGGGCCAAGCAATCTGCCTGGCTCGGCCTCCTAAAGTGCTAGGCCAGCATTATTTGTTTTAAAAGCATATGACAGCTATAAGCCAAAACAGCTAAGGTCTGGGGAATAAAAGCACTATGTGTTACAAGACAACTCTGAAATATTACTGGCCTTATACACATAAGCAGAAGCTTTTCAACTTTTTCACAATGACATTATAATAATTTTACCTAAGTATGGAATAAAGCTGCAGTGCATTTCTCTTACAGCATGATGCCTGTAGTCACAGTGTTCTAGTTTGCAAGCAGTAAACGTTTTCTCACTGAATTCTCAAAGCTGTATAGCAACTGAAGTTAGGCTGTGAAGTCAGACAGAACCATGTAAGAGTCTAACTCTGAAGCTTACTAGGTATATGACTTTAGGTAAACTAAGCCTTAGTTTCTTCCTCTGTAAAATGGGAATAACAGTACCCATTTCATAAGAATGCCTTAAGTTATAATTAAATAGTGCCTGTGAAGCACTAAGGCTAGTACCCAACACTAGGCCTGTATTCAGCCAGCACACAGTAAGTAAACAGAACAGTAGCCCCCCAAAGATGTCCATATCCTTAACACCTAGAACCTGTATATAATGTTACAGGGCAAGGGCTAATTAAGGTTGTAAATGGAATTAAGTTTGCCAATCAGCTGGCCTTAAAATGGAGAGATCCTGCATTGTGCAGTGGGCCCAGTGTAATCACAAAGGTCAACGTAAGTGAAAGAGGAAGGCTAAAGAGTAAATGTCGGTGTCACAGAAAGAGATCAGAATATGCTGTTTGGCCAGGCATGGTGGCTCACACCTGTAATCCCAGCACTTTGGAAGGCTGAGGCAGGAGGATCACTTGAGCGAAGGAGTTTGTGCTCAGCCTAGGCAACATAATGAGACCCTGTCTTTACAAAAATAAAAAAATTAAGTAAATTTTTTAAAAAAGAGTATGCTTCTCTGCTGGCTTTGAAGGAAGAACGAGCAATGAACCAAACAATCTAGGCAGCCTCTTGATGCTGGAAAAGGCAAGGAAATGAATTTGTCCCTTAAGCCCCCAGAGGAAATACAGACCCAGCAACACCTTGATTTTAGCCCAGTAAGACCCATTTCTGACCTCCAGAAGTGTAACATAAATTTTTGTTGTTTTAAACAGCTGAGTTTATGGTAATTTGTTATAGCTGCAATAGAAAACAAATAATATTGTTGATTCATTATTATGCATGCCAAAGAATTATTTCCTTTTCAATTAAAAATATATTTTTAAATAGCCCAAAATATATCAGCCATATAGTTAACTGAAATAGTGATAATTTGTGCTATGGTTAGTTAAATCAGTTTGTATGAATGATTAATTTCACAAAATAATTTGAGTTGAAAGGGATTCACTCTTTTTTTAATCTCCAATGGTTTACCAAAAGAGTGTTCCAAATATGATTATCATTATTCTGGTGAATGAAAATTATCACACTGTTAAATAATACAACAAGAAAATGAAATTCTTGGGAATACTGTGAAAAATAGCATGTTCTAAGTTTATATAAGATCCAATCACTGTAAACAACTTGACAAAAGTAAAAATCTATCAATGATGCTTCCTATTGCTAAGAATACAATTTTCACTAAGTAAAGAACTAATTTTTAAAACTCTACAAAACATTCATACCAAATAAACTTGTAATGGCTAGAACATTAGTGAACATATGTGAAAGAATGCAATCTTAGTAAATGTGTTTTTAGTGTAAAATGCCAATTCTACATTTTAGATGATGGTTTTCCCAAGATGAAATGCACATATACCAGCTGAGATGCAGTTTATCCCTGGAGGTAGAGGAAGAAATTAGAACTTTAATTTTTAAAAATCTTATCCTTTTAAACTTTTAGTTTTCCTCTCTGTACGTTTTATAATGTACTTAACAGATCAGTGCAATAGTATACCCATCATTTATAGATAACCAAAATTTGGAGGATCTTAAATTTTTTCTGATGGGGAGTGCAAGATTGAAAAAGTCCAGAATATCACTAACAAGAATTACCAAGCCACTGCCTTTGTCATAGACTTGTGCTTGATTTTGGTCTAAAAGTGCATATATAGGTAGTTTAAACAAAAAATGTCCAACAGTTACTAAATGCAAGTTTGCCATCAACCTTTTAAACAGGTTAACCACACACAAAAAGTGTGTCAAATATTTCAAAGTAGCATTTATTTTTTAAAAAAGCATGTTATGAGGTAGATTTATATCACATATTCAGTGCATTTATAATATAAAGGTTTTTTTAAATTAAAACCTTTTATTTTTATGTAGGTATGTATATAGATAAAATAAACTCATCTACAACTCTACATTCATCCATTTGAAAGACTCAAAACAATTCAATTAAAAAGGTAAAAATCCAATTATAGTTTTATATAGCTTTTGTAATTCTGAAATGAACATTTGATCTGTCCAAAAATGTTAATTTTTGGTTTTAATTTTAGAAGTTACATTTTATAGCTAGTTCTCAATGAATGTGAATGTCTTTATTAGAAGGTAAGTGAAAGATACTATAACTCTTATTATTTTGTTCCCATCATGTCAAAATGATTACGTCTAATTTGCGAGCCCAGTACAAAATAAAAATGCAGTCCCTTTGTTCAGAAAGTTAAGAATTTCAAGATGGTTACAGCAGAGCATTAAAGTAAGCATGGGGTCTTTCAACTTTTTTTTTTTTATTAAGACAGTCTCTCTGTTGTCCAGGCTGGAGTGCAGTGGTGTGCTCTCGGCTCACTGCAGCCTCAATTTCCTGGGCTCAGGTGATCCTCCCACCTCACTTTCCCAAGTAGCTGGAACTTGGTACATGCCACCATGCCTGGCCAATTGTGTTTTCATTTTTTTGTAGAAATGGAGTCTCACTATGTTGCTCAGGCTGGTCTCAAACTTTCAGGCTTAAGCGATTCTCCTGCCTCGGCTTCCCAAAGCGCTGGGATTACAGGTATGAGCTGCTGCACCCGGCCTACATGGAACCTTTCTAAATATGGGGCACTATGTAACTGCACATGTGCAGCACTATAAAGCCAGCCCTGAATCGAAGTCTCTCTTAACTACAGGTATGGAATACCAAGACGATAGTTATCTTTGTCGCTTGAGTTCCCAGTGCTATAAACTGGGCATATAATAGGGATCCATATGTTTGTTGAATGAAAAACTGAGTCTTAACTGGCAGTTTTCCGAGTCAATGAGAAATGCTTGGTTGCTTATGGTCAAAACAAATCTTACCCTGATTAATATAGTCTGTTAATTATAATAATAAATGGTGGATTCCTCTATTACTGAATAGTCTGCACACTGCATTCTGCTAGCTTCATGAGAGCTTGAGGCCACATATGGTGAAGGTTCATTTGATTCATTCAACAAATATTTATTGAATGACTACTCTGTGTCCAGTCCTGTACCAGGCACTGAGGATACAAGAATAAATAAAACAGTCTCTGCCCTCAAGGAGCTTACAGTCTAGCATAAGAACTTAAAACACCTCAGAATCTACTGAGAAAACTTTCTGGGTATCTAGTATATTATCTGGAATACTCCAAATTTCCTAAAAATGTGAATCTAAAATTTATCAGAAAGCACAATTGGGCAACTGAAGATGCAGTGAAATTTAAAAGAAAATTCAGATATTCACCCTTTAATGTAAAAACCATGAAATCTAAATGAGGGAGAAACTTAAGAAAGCTGAAAATTCTACCTATTTTAAAGACTTTGGACCAGATCAAACTTTAAAAATTATTTTATTATATCTGGGTGACATTTTCATTTATAGTGGCATTTATATACACATACATATAGAAGCTGTATGTGAGATATATTCCTTGGGGCTTTTGATAAAACCCATATCTTTATCCCTAGTTTATTTACAACTAAAGAGAGCAGCATAATGGTAACTTTGAGACTTTCCTTTTGATAATAATTTCCATTATCATTTGAATGGGAGAATTTCTTAGGACATGATTTAGAATCATTTCTAGGATATAAATTTTAGTATAATGTTATTCTGTAATGAGACAAAACTGTGTCTTTGTAACAATATGTGATAATTTTAAGCCTATGTTTAATAGTTATGGACAGAGTTTAATGGCATCCAAAATACTCTATGTCTGTCTGAATTTTTTTCCTGTACTCTTTTTTTCTTAAAAGCATGATAGACCCCTCTGCAAATACAGAGCCTTTGTTGTTGCTTTGCTGTACTTTGGTACATTGCTGTTTATTCCTTAATCTAGCAGCATCCTTAGTTTGTAGTATATCTTACTTAGTTGCAACTAAAAAAAATTGCTAGCCTAGGCTTTAACTGGGAGTTTCTATTCTCTAGAAAGTTACTGTGAACCTTTCAGAACAGTGGAAAACAACCAAAAGAGCTGTCTCAAAGACTGTGCCCTCAGAGTTTGTCCAGCTGTTACTGTAGACACTCTGGACAGGCATGGTTATCTCATGTCCAAGCTCGTAACAGATGAACACAGCACACTGGAAGAAAGTGGGGAGCCTGTCAGAGGCAGGCATATTGATAGTGTGGGAGGAGACATAGCAAATTACTTAGCAGATATTTAAAAAAATTTTAAATCCAACAGCAATCTGAGGCAAATGATTCTGTATACCTCAGGGCTGAGAGAATCACTTTATAACCTATTTGTTATAGCCCTTTACATTTTATGAAGTGTTTTACATACAACAGAGCTGGATACTTAAAATAATACATTATGAATATAACTTTAACTTTTCATCCTGAAAAAGTGAATTATACTGAGCATGCTGTTTAAGAAGAAGGCAGGAAGGTATACTAACATACCTGAAATACATCAAAAATAATTACAAGTTTTACATTTTGGCACTTAAGAGATATACATTAGTTATCCAAAAATTCATATGTATGGTTTCCTTCAAGACCAACACGGGGTATCACTGTTTGAATTTTCACAGCACTCAGTGACTGCTGGTCATTAAATGGGGATGATTGTCATCAGTATAAGTATCACACTATTTCTCCTGCTAAATGCAAGTTTAACAGATACTTATGGATGCCAGTACCACGTATTCTGACAGATAACAGAAACACTAGGCTTTTATAAGATTCTCAGAGTGTTTTCCCTATATTGCACTTTCTAGATAACACAATTTTAGCAATGATATAATGTGATCTTGGTTCTAGACACGGGAGTGGGGAACACATGAATTTACCTTTTTCTTGTTCCTTTTCTTAAAATTTTTGATATAGTCTCTTCTCAGGAATATAGCGTGGAGAAGTAACAAAATATACATGTGCTTTGGGCTTCTGAGGAAAAAAGGCCACCCACACACATTTTTAAGACTAAAATAGAGGTCTCTTCTGCCTTACCCATTTCATTTTCACAACTGAAAATAAGGAACTACTGTATATTTGATGTCCCTAACTCATTAAAGATATTGCCATAAATGCACTGTTCTGCAGAAAACTTTTTAAAACAGGAGAACAATTTGTACTACATTTACTAACAATTATACTATATTACCAATTATAATACATTTACCAATTATCATGAATAAAAAGTACTGAATAAAATTCAAAGTAAAAACATCAGATTAGATTTTACACTCTAAGTGAAATGGGACTTTGAAATGTTAAGATGTAATTTCCTCTAATACTATAGCATTCCTGATGCCCTTTAATTCCTTGGTTAATATTCCTTGATAACTTTTTGATCATCGCCATACCTCAAGGAGGAGAACAAAGGTTCTTTTGAGCTTGCTGGCTGTTAATTTTTAATTCTCACTTGTGTGCTTCTGTTTTATACAAGGCCATTTATCCTTCATTTTTCTTTTCTATTTTACAGCTGCCTATTCTGCTTGCAGTTTTTTAGTTAGGAATGGCCAGAATGTATGCCCTGAGTTCATGATATTCTCATGGAAATTGTTAATCTTATAAATTTTTTACATCATACAAATGGTAAACTAGCTCTATAATAATAATAATTTAAAAACTTCCAAGGATACTAAGCAAATAACAGTCCAGTTTACCATACTTTACAAACCAAAGAGCACATGGTAAAGCAGTAAGCACAGGATTTGGACAAAAACAAACCAACCTCGGTTGGAATCCCAGTGCTGCCACTCACTGCCGACTCCATGACTTTTAAGGCAAGTCATTTAATCTTTCTGACCCACTATTACCTCCAAAGTAAATTGGGGCTCATTCCACCTACCCTGCAAGTTTTTGTGAGGGTTAGTATTGAAGTCTGTACATTATTTGATACATGATAGGTACTCTACAGTAGTTAAAGAATTATTGGCTGAGTTCTGAGTTGGGCAATCTGCTGGTCTAGCATCTGACATGGAACTCTTACCACAGTTGATACAGTTTACGAAACTTCTTTTGAATATCAATATGACTGGTGTACTTGGTAGGTTTTTTAAAATAATAACATAGTTTGGGTGTCTTCACCCCCAAAACTAACTTTATTTTACTTTTATTTTTATATTGAGGCGGAGTCTTGCTGTTGACCAGGCTAAAGTGCAGTGGTGCGATCTCAGCTCACTGCAACCTCTGCGTCCCAGATTCATGTGATTCTCCTGCCTCAGTCTCCTGAGTAGCTGGGATTACAGGCCTGCCACGATGCTTGGCTATGATTTTTGTATTTTTATTAGAGACAGGGTTTCACCATCTTGGCCAGGCTGTTCTCAAACTCCTGACCTCAAGTTATTCACTGGCCTCAGCCTCCCAAAGTGCTGGGATTATAGGCATGAGCCACCATGCCTGGCCTATTTTTATTTTTTGAGACAAGATCTGGCTCTGTCACTCAGGCTGGAGTGCAATAGTGTGATCTCAGCTCACTGCAGCCTCTGTCTCCCAGGCTCCAACCATCCTCCTACCTCAGCCTCCTGAGTAGCTGGGACCACCATGGTGTGTATCACCATGCCCATCTAATTTTTGTATTTTTGGTAAAGACGGGGTTTTGCCATGTTGCCCAGACTGGTCTGGAACTTCTGGGCTCAAGTGATCCTCCCACCTTGGCCTCCCAAAGTGCTGGGATTACAGACATGAGCCACTGTGCCCATCCCTATTTTCTTTTAAAAATGTGTTTTTACAAAATTTATAGCAAGTCTATGTATTTGCTGTGCTTTGTGGTCATTTTTTTCAATGACAAAAAATTTCTGATTTTGTTAACTTCCATGGTAAAATGATCTAATTTCAAAAATTTGTTCTAGAGCTAAGATCTGTATAACCTCTATAAATGTGTGTGAGTAGTCAGTTGGCCGGTCCTACAAAGAAATGTCATTTTTATTCATGTATTTGGGTTGTTTTAACAGTTCTGTAATATTTAAAATACTTTTCTTCTTATGGCCAGAATTCTCAGCATCTACTCCCATGCCTTCCTTTTTAAATCTATCGGCCAGTTTAAGGGTATTCACAATAATAGAACTTAAAGACAAAGTGCCCATAAGTCATTGTTTCTAATAGACAGCATAACACCATAGAAACTGCCCTGAGCAAGGAATTAGAAGACTGGAATTCAAGTCCAAATTCTGGCACTAACTTTATAGGATGACTTTAGACAAGTCACGTGACTTCTCTCATTTGTCAAATAATGTGGATGATTCCATTCTAAGTTATTTTCCACCTCTAAAATTGCTTTCATTTACTACTATTATTTTTAAAAATAATGAAAACACTTTCTGGGAATTGTCTTAAGCACCAGATGGGTAGAGAAGAAATTTTTTTTTTTTTTTAAGACGGAGTCTTGCTCTGTCATCCAGGCTGGAGTGCAGTGGCGCCATCTCGGCTCAGTGCAACCTCCGTCTCCCAGGTTCAAGTGATTTTTCTGCCTCAGCCCCCTGAGTAGCTGGAATTACAGGCGCACACCACCACTCCCAGCTAATTTTTGTATTTTTAGTAGAGACAGGATTTCACCATGTTGGCCAGGCTGGTCTCAAACTCCTGACCTCGTGATCTGCCTGCCTCAGCCTCCCAAAGTGCTGGGATTACATAAAGGTGTGAGCCACCACACCCGGCCAGGTAGAGAAGAATTTCCTGCTGATTAAGGTTGTGTTTTTCAACCTACAATCCAGAGACCCTCAAAATAAAAATTACTTGAGGTTCCTATGAAGAATACAGATTCCTGTCCTCTCCCTGGCTGAATCGGAATCTCATAAGGTGAGGCTCAGGTTTCTGCATTTTTTACAAGCTCTGTAATGGTTACAATGCACCCTAATGTTTGAGAACCAGTGGCCTAAAGAGAATGCGACCTAAGAGGGCAAGGCTAGTGCATAGCTTAAATTGCTGCAGCCTTTGGTAATCCCTTCTAACCACAGTGCCACCCATGTGGAGGAGCCTGGAAGAAAGCTGTTACTCAAAGCAGAACAGTCAGCCTTGTGCTTGGGTCCTGCTTCATGCTTGCCATGTTTCATAACAAAACACAAAGACAAGTCTTCATATCAGCACTTAGTCTTGATATCCAAGTCACTGACTGCCATACTTACGATAACAACTTGAAAAGGACTGCAACTCTCCCCTCACTAATGGTGAGAGTTGGCTTGTGACACCTGGCTCAGGGAAGAAAAATGAGTAAACCTCTACCTCTTTACTCTTGATTCCTCCTCCACCCCAATACTGTTAACACATCATCCTGTGTGATTCAAATAATCTGGCAGATGAAATACAGAAAACCTAAGTCACATTGTTCTCATCACTCTATGGCCAGATATTATACTAATCTAATTTTAAAAATCCTTTTCTGTACAATAGAAATAACCAAAGCCCATTCTGTCTTCTTCTTTCCTGTCTAATGCCTTGATAGGAACAAAATATCAAGTAAGGATACATGCTAGAAATGTTAAATTCATATAAGTAAAATAAATTACAGAGAGGTGATCATTTTTTTTCTAGAATTTCAGAATAAATCCCTCTCACCATGAAAATCTTTTTATAATTTTAACAGGAAACTTAAAAGACATTTGTTGCAAGACTGTCTTAATGATTATAAGAATAATGCCATTATCTATGCTCAATATAGATAAACATAACAGCAACTTTAAAAGGCCAAGTATACTCATAAGTGAAGATGAAATTTCTTTTTCAACAACCATATGCCAATATCCAACTTCCAGGTTTTATTCAACTCTAATGTCATGGGTTTCTCCTGCCCCATTCAAAACTCCTGCCAAATGTCCACAAAATTGACACCAAAATCAAAAAACAGAAAGAAGGAGAGGGGTAAGGAGAGGGAAAAGAGAGAAATAGAGAGTGAGGAAGGAAGGAACTTGACAAGAGCTACCATGCAAAATGACCAGAAGAACTGGAATTCAGTGGCACAGATCAGCAGGAGCAGAGGAATGCTGAAAAAGATGATGCTGCATAGAGTCTAACTTGGAGATGCCTGTATGATGCTGGATGACCAAGTACTCAGGTCACAAGTGTGTTCATGGACCCATAAGAACCAGGATCTTGACCCAAACTCATAAGATCTTCTAAAAAGAAAATACTTCACCTAAATTGAAGTAATTCCTAAGTCAAACACCAGAGGAGTTCCTTATTTGATGTAAGTTGTGCCTAAAACTTTGGCTGATACAAAGAAACCCGTCCACTAAGGCACCCTGAGGCAATCTGACAATGTGTTGGAGAGAACTTTGTTGTCAGTACCACATCATTATGAGAGTACAGAGAACGGATCACCCGCAAGGGACTGGCTTCTTTGGGCAAGCAGTCAACAAGTTCACTGCACTGTTTGTCAAATCCCAACAAGCGAATCCCATAGCCATGTGGGGAAGAAATCATTCGCCCATCAGGGCTGAAGCAAAGTTCTTTGATGTAACCCCTGCCTACATTGGCTTCTTCAATGTAATGAGTCAGTCGTAGAGAACAGCGAGGTGAGACAGGTCGCACTGGAGCTCCTTCTTGGAATTCATAGACACAAGTACACTACGAGGAGAGAAGGGAGACAAACCAAGGTTACAGAGCCCAAATAGTGCTACAGATATTCCTTATTTTTAAAATGCTCAACAGATTGCCAAAGCCACAGAATTGTTACGAGACATTACTCAGAATAATGCTATCCTCCTCCCAACTAACATACCCCATAAGAAGGCCCCATACCGTCTTAGCTTCATAAGCTGAGGTTATTCTGTGCTATGACACTTGAAAGCCTTTTGTTCCCTGAGGCTGCCTGTGACTTCTGTAGAAGTACATTCTCTTTTCTAAGGGCAACAACAATGTTGATATTTTAAAAATTCCTGGAGTATGTCCTAGAGTATCTTACCTCTTCCCCTACACAATTCAAAGGCTTGTCTCTTCTCTCCTTTCAGCTGTGGCCTCTAGGGCCTCTTGGAAGACTTGTTTTACAAGGTGATGAGAATCAAAGTCATTTAACACCTTTCCCCCTAGTCATCAGTATAGCCCCTTCCTTTCCCAGAATTTCCCCTGGTTTTTTAAAAAAGAAAATTATCATGCTCAATTGGCTTAGTAAAATTTCACATTTAGCCAGCTTAGCTGAGACATTTCAGACCTATGTTTATTATACAAGGGTTTGTTGTTGTTATTGTTGTTGTTGTTTTTAAAGGTGAGATGAAGGAGGCAAGATTTAAGAAGCTGGGCTAAATCCAAGCTGATGCTAGTCTTTAAAGTACTTCCCAGCCTTCTAAACCCTGGCAGGAGAGGAGTAAGAAGAGTTGGTAAGGGATAATGATACCATATGAAGCAAGAGAGGACAGAAACAGGAGACTCAAGAAGCAGGATCTCTAGCAGTATGCCCTTGATGGCAGAGACTGCAGTCAGTGATCGGCCTAAGGTCTGCACACATGGCAATGGCAATTTGTCCAACGAGCTCTGTTGAAGGTGGAGTGCTGCTGCCTGTACCTCCTCATCATCACTGTTGCTTGAGCACCGAAGAAGAGTGGCCCAGCCTTTTGGATGCAGCTGTAAGGATGTGATGCAGTTTCCATGATCACTCTCACCAAGAACTTCAGGGGTTACGACTTCAAGACTATTTCGTGGCGAAACTCCTGAGATAAAAGAAAATGACGATATGGGATTTGTATTATCAAAAAACTAAGGCAGTTCATCAGAGCTTTTATTCCTGGCAGCCTACTCCCATGCTTTCATTCCTTAGTCTGCCCCTTATGCTACCATATGTTAAAGAGCGTGGTACTCCCCAGTGGAGGGTGTGTGAGTTTTTTGCGGGGGGTGGTGAAGGTGTGGGGAAAGTATATAAATAGAATGAAAGAATCCAAGTTCCTGCAGCAGGTTTCGTCACTGACCTAAGGCTAAGGCATAGAAGCTGACTAGGTATTCTCTTATTTGGATCTTACATCTCAGAACGCTCTTTATTTAAGTAAGAACCGAAGTAATGTTGACATGAAAGGACTCTAGAAAGGTAAAAGGTAGCAATTCTCATCTCATTGTACCTGGTGCTTTCTGGTCCACAGAAGGAAATACTTGGAAGCCATGAGGATTGCCTTTAAGCAAATAAAAAGATCAGGACTTATGCCGCCCCGCCCCCAACAATAGCACTGTAAACAAAAAATAAATTTTGGAGATGAGGAAGGACACCTCACATAAAGGCATGTCAAAACAAGGGATGGGAGACACTGCCAATCATATGTCTTCCTGGTGACTCTACTATGCCCCATCATTTCCTTGTACCTAACTCCCAATGAAAATGACTGCTCGAGTAAGCCGCTGTTACCAGTGGGAGTATGTTATATCCTGTGCTCCTTGGAGGTTCCTCAGGGGCTGGTAAAAGTGGGAAACCACGTGTGAGCTGAGGTGGAGATGGAGTGGGGAAGACTGGAGATCAAGAGCCTTCCTAATTTTTCTTTTATATATATATATATTTTAAAAGCCTACAGCACCCAGTATTTCCAGGAGTCTCCCATCCAAGTACTAACCAGGCCCAACCCTGCTTAGCTTCCAAGATCAAACGACATTGGGCACGTTCAGAGTGGTATGGCCGTAGACCCTAATTTTTCTTGAACCAGAGCTACTTTAATTTTAATTGGGCTACATCTCTAAGAATCCACAGCAGATTTCATGTCAAAAATAGAGTTTTAATGCTGAAATTCATTTGAAAGCCTCTACTCTATACAGCTATATCTGCCAAAGGATACTGTTAACATACTCTGACATTTGAAAATCCAAAATTTCCAACATTTAGAGCAACTTCACCTATAAACCCCAGCTTCTCTCATGTTTTCCCTCTTTTCACCCTCTCATTTTTCTCTTTCTTCCTAGCCTCCTCATATATCATCTCTTCCCTCATTCTCAACTGTGTGCGGCATAGAACTGCTGTATATTTGTGTTTGTGTGTTTACCACTGGTCAATAACAAGCAAGCATGTTAACTATTCTTTTCTTCTTAAATTAAGTTTCTTTTTCTTGTGGATGGTGTAGTCAATCAATAAAGATTTTTCTCAATGATTATTAGAAGCTTGACTTGTTTCCCATAGCACAAGTAGAAGGAGAACAGGAAGAATCTGCAAAAGATGTTTGTGTTACAAATCAAGGGAAAAATGTTTTACTTCTGGGCATAAATCTTTAAGAGAAGGAGTCTTTAATCTTAAGTGAATGATCACAGACTTCAATATCCAGATGCAAGTGGACAGGCCATAGGTTAGGTTAGAAAGAGTTCTTAAACCATTCTACTGACATAAGTAGCCATGCAAGATAACCACCAACTACCAGGCAAAGCCACCCAGTGAAAACACAAATTTTAGTCTCTGCCCAGAATATCAAGGTAGAGATATGTCTATCTCCAAAAGTGACCCAAAATGAAAAAAAAAAAAACCGTATCTGGCTTCTAATACTCAGTTCACAAAAAGAAGAATAAACAATAAATGCCGTAAGAGCTTAGATGTGGATTAGTATGAAGAGGAACAGTATGTGGAATTTGTATAGGTAGAAACCATTTCAATTGTGGGGTGGAAGGTATAGGGCCAGAATGGTAAGGCAAAAACTGGGAAATACAGAGTGGGGCCAGATTGTAGCTCACTTTATCCCACAAACCCTTTGAAGCTGTCAGGCATTGCAGAAACAAGAAAATGGTAGAGCAAAAAGCCTGAGGGGAACCAGGTGACTTTCACAAGTACCTGAAAATTCATGCCTTATATTTATACAGAGCTTTCACATGCATAGTATCATTTAATTTTCACAACAATCTTGATTGAAATCAATATTTCCAAACTACTTCCTCTCCAAACTAAGTCCAGCTAATAAAACCAAAACTAAAATTCTTTTAAGGATTTAACTCAAGATATTCAACCCCAGAGACTCTCGGTTAGCTTTCTGAAGATGATTACTGAGGGATAAATCACCTCATCTCCATTGCTTTTATTTTTATGGATTAAAACCAATTTAAAGCCTTAAAATTGGTTTTAATCAATCAGTCAGATTGGCAGAATCTGTTGTTACAAGATTATAAAATCCAACTTTTAACCTACCTTCTCTTTGAGAGGCTCGTGACATGTGTTTCTCAGAAGAATTAGAATCACTATGATGACAAGGTGAGCCAGAAACTCTAGGACCAGATGAACTTGATGAAGTGGTCAAATCTTAAAAATATAAAAAATTCTGACAGTAAACCTAGCATAACTCTGGTAGTGGCTCTTAACTTTTTAATTCTCTACTCGAACCATACTTTTAAAATTTTTTTAAAAATGCTTATATAAAACTGGCCTTTAAGACTAAGGAAGGCACGACAGCTCTTTGAAGTGATCTAATCCCTTTCTGAACCTTTTATATCAAAGACTTGCCTATATGAAATAAAAATGAAAAACCAAATAATCATAGGCACATCTTGGATCCTCATCGTTTCTGTACTGAAATGGGACAAAAAAATTCAATGAAAATGAAAACTAACCTCTTAAGCCTATCGTTTAATGTTAAAATAGGGTCCAAACAACAGGTCCCTTACCAGAAACATGAAGAGATTCTTCTTTAAAGTATACCAAAAACTTCCATTAACATTCTTGAAATTACGTGAATAGTTTTTTTTTTTTTTTGAGACAGGGATCTTGCTATGTTGCCCAGGCTGGACTCTTAATTCCTAGGTTCAACCAATCCTTCTGCCTCAGCCTCAGCCTCCTGAGTGGCTGGGCCTACAGGCATGCGCCACTGTGCCAAGTTTATGTGAATACCCTGAGATGTGACACAAAGTTTACATTGAAAAAAATAAAATGAGAATCAGGTAGTGGAGTCTGATATATTACTCCAAATAGCAATCTCTATTTCATCATCACATTTTGCTAGTGGTCCCATGCCTATGTTAGGAATTCATACTAGTCTAATTTCCTGTAACATTATTTAGTATCAGAATTATCCTTAGAAGACTGAAAACCTGGCAGGGCACAGTGGCTCACGCCTATAATCCCAGCACTCTGGGAGGCTGAGGCGGGCGGATCACGAGGTCAAGAGATCAAGACCATACTGGCCAACATGGTGAAACCCCATCTCTACTAAAAATACAAAAATTAGTCTTTTTTTTAAGTGGCTGTAGTCCCAGCTACTCAGGAGGCTGAGGCAGGAGAATCACTTGAACCCGGGAGGTGGAGATTGCAGTGAGCCGAGATCATGTCACTGCACTACAACCTGGCGACAGAGCGAGACTCCGTCTCAAAAAAATAAAAATAAAAAGCCTTGCAGGTTTTTGAGTTGAAATAGGCCAGCTAGACATTCTAAATCACTATTTCTCACTAAGCTAGAGTTGCTTACCATGTTTAACTTAAAAGGCAAATTTGAATCTAAAAGGATTATACCCATATATTTATGAAATCCCTCGTTTGCAAGTAAGTTGGTAAAACTTAAATTTCTACTTTTACCAGTTACACCAGGCAACTGCAGTACAGTGATGTCTGTACTTTCCCAAAGGAATCTTCAGAAGTAGCCCTGTGTACATGGGAAAAGATTTCGACCTTTTTTTTTTTTTCATTTTCTTTCTTTCTTTTTCTTTCTTTCTTTCTTTTTTTTTTTTTTTTGTTTGTTTGTTTGTTTGTGGACACAGGGTCTCTCTCTGTTGCCAGGGCTGGAGTGCAGTGGGGCACAATCATGGTTCACTGCTGCCTCAACCTACCAAGCTCAGGTGATCCCCCCGCCCCAGCTTCCTGAGTAGATGAGACTACAGAAGCATGCCATTATATATGGCTAATGTTTGTATTTTCTGTAGAGACAGGGTTTCACCATGTTGCCCAGGCTGGTCACAAATTCCTGGGCTCAAGCAATCCGCCCACCTCAGTCTCCCAAAGTGCTAGGATTACAAGCATGAGCCACTGCACCTGGCTAAATTTTTAAGTTATTTGTAGAGATGAGGTCTCCCTATGTTGCCCAAGCTAGTCTTGAAGTCTTGGGCTCAAATGATCCTCCAACCTTGGCCTCCCAAAGTGTTGGGATTACAGGTGTGAGCCCCACAGCTGGCCCCAGCCATATGATGCTGCCTTTTAATAGCAATTTATTAGCATTCTGTTCCAAATGCTTATGTCTTTTTTTCCCCTGGATTTTAAATGATGGGTATGTCCCCAGACCAGTCCCCTCTTTCCCAAAGGTAGATGAAATATAGTCTTTTTAAAAATTACATAATGTTGATAAAATACAAAACTTAAGTTTTTCTGAACCCTAAACTCACTTAAGTCTAACAAAATCAGCAATGGGAGAAGAGACACAGCTTTAGCAAGAGTGTTTAGAGAGTAATGAGATAAGATGGGACCAGCTGCCTGTGTCTGGACATCTGTAAGTCTAGGATACAGATAGACTTGAAACTAAAACTCTGTATTGACCATGACTTAATAAAAGCTCTGCTTGATTTCAGAGGGCTTAAGACCTTGTGCCATTATGAATTTTTGAGATAGTATGATTCAGAATTACTGATGAAAAGATCCTGTGGCTAGTATAAAGCTAAAAGAAAATATTTTTAGTGTCAGCAGCTATTACTCCTAGTCCATTTGTGATTCAGAGGTATATATTAATGATATGTCAGAGATACATACAAATCATTATACTTGCTTGGATAAAAAGCCATCGCTGAGCTTTCTGAAGAATGCCTTTTAATTGTCTTCCCCTTTTCCTGCTATCGTTCTTGGATGAGAAACATATATCGCCTCTATTTTTGAGATTCTTGAGAAAAATCTTTTTGGCCAACAAAGAAAAGCTTACCTGAACTTGAAGTAGTTCTTCTTGCTCTTAAAATGGGATAGCTGCCTACTTCTAAAGACTTGGTTAAGTCAAGGTCATGCAAAATTAAGAGATATCCAGAGGATGTTGAAATCAACATTTTGGAACAATCTGGTGTTAACCTCATTCGCATGAGAAAACGTGTATGAAAGAATTTCTTATGTGGACACCCATCTTCTGTGTACCTACAGGAGAAACCAAGCCAACAAAATCTAGAGTTATTATAAATATAATGGTTCAGCAGTAATCATATTTTTTTGCCTTTCAAAATAGAATTTAGGGAGGATGAGGAGAGCTTCTCAATGGGTTCAAAGTTACAATTAGGAAGAATAAGTTCTAGGGCAATATATTGCACAGTAGGGTGATGATGGTTAATAGTAAGATATAGTATATTATAAAATAGCTAGAAGAGTGACTGTTACTTTCCTCACCACAAAGGAATGATAAGTGCATGCTAAATACTGTTTTGCTCATTATACAACATACGTGTATCAAAACATCAAATTGTACCCTATAAATATGTACAGTTATAATGTGTCAATTAAAAAATATTTGAGGTTAGGCATGGTGGCTCATGCCTATAACCCCAGCACTTTAGGAGGCCAAGGCAGGAGGATTGCTTGAGTGTAGGAGTTCAAGACCATCCTAGGCAAGATGGTGAGACCCCCATCCCCACAAAAATTTTAAAAATTAAAATAAATTAGCTGAGTGTGGTGATGTGCACCTGTAATTCCAACTACTCAGGAGGCTGAGGTGGGAGGATCACTTGAACCTAGGAGTTTGAGGCTGCAGTGAACTATGATCATACCACTGCACTCCACCCTAGGTGACAGACAGATAGACCCTATATCTATTAAAAACAAAAATCGGAACTTCAAAAATGAGACATCTTTCCAATAAATTTTACTTTTTATGTTAATAATTATTAATATTTAAAATAACACATGTTGTTTTAATCAATTGTGAACTAATATTGTAATCATTAAATCCAGAAGAAATGTAACACTAATAGCCCTGTGGTCACAGAAAACAATTTTTAAAATCAATGTCAGTTTACATGCATATTTTTGATGCAGATAAGAATGATCAGTAGGCTGCGTGTGGTGGCTCACACCTACAATCCCAACACTTTAAAGGCTGAGGCGGGAGGATCGATGGATCCCAGGAGTTCAAAATCAACACAGCAAGACTCTGTCTCTACAAAAAATAAAAACTTAGCTGGAGACTGAGGTAGAAGGATGGCTTGAGCCTGGGAAGTGGAGAGTTCAGTGAGCTATGATTGCGCCACTGCACACCAGCCTGAGCATATAGCAGGATATAATTCTATGAGAAAATATAATGAAAATATGAGTACCAGAAGAAAAAGCTGTGAAACTTTTAGCTAAAAAGTAGAATTAAAAAAATAGAATTTAAAATCAATGTATATGTAGATTTACATACATGCTTAACAATCCTTTTGCTCATCATTCCTTCATTCATCTCCAGCATTCCTTTTTTGATCCTTTCTTTCTGAAGTGTATCCCTCAGATTTTTTTCTTTCTTTTTTTTTTTTTTTGAGACAGAGTTTTGCTCTTGTCACCCAGGCTGGAGTGCAATGGTACAATCTCGACTCACTGCAACCTCTGCCTGCAGGGTTCAAGCAATTCTCCTCCCTCAGCCTCCCGAGTAGCTGGGACTACAGGAATGCGCCACCATTCCCTTGGTAATTTTTGTATTTTTAGTAAATATGGGGCCAGGCTGGTCTCAAACTCCTGACTTCAGGTGATCCACCTGCCTCGGCCTCCTCCCAAAGTGCTGGGATTACAGGCATGAGCGACCATGCCTGGCCAGAATTTTTTAAAGTTAAACTTTGTCGAGGTAAATTATCTCACTTTTTATTGTTCTGAAAATCCTTTTTTTTTTTTTTTTTTAAAAAGACAGAGTTTCATTCTTGTTGCCCAGGCTGAGCGCAATGGTGTGATCTCAGCTCACTGCAACCTCCACCTACCGGGTTTTAACGATTCTCCTGCCTCAGCCTCCTGAGTAGCTGGGATTACAGGTGCCTACCACCACATCCAGCTAATTTTTTGTATTTTTAGTAGAGATAGGGTTTCACCATGTTGGCCAGGCTGGTCTCCCAACTCTTGACTTCTGGTGATCTACTGCCCTCCCAAAGCGCTGAGATTACGGGCATGAGCCACCATGCCTGGCCTGTTCTGAAAATCTTTATTTCACACTTTTTTTTTTAAGAGACTGGGTCTCCCTCTGTTGCCCAGGCTGGGGTGCAGTGGCACAATCATAGCTCACTGTAACCTCAAATTCCCAGGCTCAAGGGATCCTCCCACTTCATCCTTCCAAGTAGCTGGAACTATAGGTGTGTACCACCACTCCTGGCTAATTTTTAAATTTTTTGTAGAGATGAGGTCTTGCTATGTTGCCCAGGCTAGTCTTGAACACTTGGTCTCAAGTGATCCTCCCACTTCAGCATCTCAAAGTGCTGAGATTATAAGTATGGTCCACTATGTCCAGCTCAACTCAACTAAATAAAGGTTTAGCAGAGCATATAATCTTAGGTCGTTATTTCTTTCTGAATATTTAGGATAATGTTCCACAGGGTTCTAGCTTCCATTGTTACTGTTTGTGAGTCTGCTATTAATCTGACTGTTACTTTGGATAATTTATCTTTTTTACCCCCTCTGGCTAATCTTCTGTCTTTAGAATACTGCAATTTCATTGGTATATGTAAATTTGGATCTCTGCTCATTTATCTTTATTGGAATTTGTTCGACTTTCCAAGTCTTAAGATTAATATTATTCATATATTCTACAAGTTTCTCAGTCATTATTCCAATATTGCCTCTCACTGATTTTCTCTCTTCTTTTGGAACTCCAAATATATGTTTGAAACATTTATGCTTGACTCTCCTTGTCTTAAACTTGCTTTTTCATATTTTCAATCTTTTCATTTCCATGTGTTATATTCTAGGTAACTTTTCAGTATCTATCTTCTAATAGGTTTTTTCTTTTACTTCTTTTTTTTTTTTTTTTTTTTTTTTTTTGAGGCAGGGTCTAACTGTGTCACTCAGGCTGGAATGCAGTGGCATGATATCTCGGCTCACTGCAACTTCCACCTCCTGGGTTCAAATGATTCTCCCGCCTCAGCCTCCCAAGTAACTGGGATTACAGGTGCCTGCCACCACACCCGGCTAATTTTTGTATTTTTAGTAAAGACAGGATTTCACCATGTTGGCCAGGCTAGTCTCGAACTCCTATCCTCAAGTGATCACCCGCCTCGGCCTCCCAAAGTGCTGGGATTACAGGCGTGAGCTACTGTGCCCAGGCAGTTTATGCCTTTATTTTAAAATTTGCTTACTGGCTAGGTGCAGTGGCTTATACCTGTAATCCCAGCACTTTGGGAGGCTGAAGGGGGAGGATCACTTGAGCCAGGAGTTAGAGACCAGCATGGGCAACATAATGAGATGCTGTCTCTACAAAAGTAGCAAGGCGGAGTGGCATACACCTGTGGTCCCTGCTACTCGAGAGGCTGAGGTAGGAGGATGGCTTGAGCCCAGGCGGTCAAGGTGATACTAAGCTATGATTGTGCCACTATATTCCAGCCTGAGCGACATGGTGAGACCCTATCTCAAAAAAAAAAACCAAAAAAAAAAAAACTTTTTTTTTTTGGACAGAGTCTCACTTTGTCGCCCAGGCTGGATTGCAATGGCACAGTCTCGGCTCACTGCCACTTCTGCCTCCCAGGTTCAAGCAATTCTCCTGCCCTAGCCTCCCAGGTAGCTGGGATTACAGACATGTGGCACCACACCAGGCTAATTTTTGTATTTTTAGTAGAGACAGGGTTTCACCATGTTGGCCAGGCTGGTCTTGAACTCCTGACCTCAAGTGATCTGCCTGCCTTGGCATCCCAAAGTGCTGGGATTACAGGTGAGAGCCACCATGCCAGGCCTAAAAAAAAAAATTATTTTAATGGTATACTTGATGTCTGAAATATGTATATATTGTGGAATGGCTAAATCAAGCTAATTGATATATACATTACTTCACATACTTAGCATTTATGATGATAACACTTAAAATCTACTTTTAACAAAATTCAATTATATATAATAACAACAGTAAGTTGTCATTAACAATGGTCATCATGTTGTACAATATAAATCTCTTGAACTTATTCCTCCTAACTGAAATTTTATATTTTTTGACCAATATTTCCCCTCTACTGTACTCCACCCACCTATCCCCAGTCCTGGTTAACCACCTTTCTACCATCTGCTTCTATGAGTTTTTGACTTTATTAGATTTTACATATAATTGATATTTGTCTTTCTGAGCCTGGCTTATTTTGCTTAATATAATGTCCTCCAGGCTCATTCATGTTGTTGCAAATGACAAGATTTCCTTCTTTTTTAAGGCTGAATAGTATTTTGCTGTGTATATTACAACATTTTTAATACATTCATTCATTGATGGATGTTTAGGTTAACTCTATTATGATGTTAATATGTTGGCTATTGTGAATAGTGCTGCAATGAACATGGGAGTGCAGATATCTTTTTGACATAGTGATTTAATTTCCTTTGGATATATACCTAGTAGAAGGATTGTTGGACTTATATGGTAGTTCTGTTTTTGACTTTTTGAGGAACCTCTCTCCTCTTTTCCATAATTTATATCAAATGACCTTTGTTAACTCTTACTAACTCTGATAATTTCTCTGAGGAATTTCTAAGATTTTCTGTATAGATCAGGAGTTAGAAAACTTTGGCCCATGGGCCAAATCTGGCCCACTTACTGGTTTTATTTATTTTTTATAGACAGAGTGTCAATCTGTTACCCAGGCTAGAGTACAGTGGTGCAATCATGGCTCACTGCAACCTTGAACTCCTGGGCTCAAGGGATCCTCCTGTCTCAGCCTCCTGAGTACTTGGGACTACAGGCGTACGTGGCCACACCTGGCTAACGTTTTAAAATTTTTTTAGAGATGAGGTCTCACTATGTTGCCCAGGCTGGTCTCAAACTCCTGGGATCATGCAATCCTCCTGCCTTGGCCTTGCAAAGTGATGGGATTATAGGCATGAGCCACTGTGCCTGGCTACTGCCTGGTTTTATAAAGAAAGTTTGTATGAACACAGCCACATCTATGTATTTATGTATCATCTGTGACAGCTTAGAGACCATATAGTACACAAAGCCTAAAATATGAACTACCTGGTCCTTTACAGAAATAGTTTGCCAACCCCTGATAAATCATCTGTGAATAATACTGTTTTCTTATTTCCAATCCATATATAATTGTTTTATTCTTTCTTTTATTGCACCAACTAGTACCCTCCCCTACTTCACCCCATGACACTGATGAACAGTAGTGGTAACAGTGAGCAAGTTCTCCTTCCAGATATTATGAAGAAAACTTCTTAAGGTTCACCATTTAAAAATGTGCTATAAGCCAGGCATGGTGGTTCATGCCTGTAATCCCAGCACTTTGGGAGGCCAAGGCAGGTGGATCACCAGGTCAGGAGATCAAGACCATCCTGGCTAACATGGTGAAACCCCGTCTCTACTAAAAATACAAAAAATTAGCCGGGCATGATGGCACATGCCTGTAATCCCAGCTGCTGGGGAGGCTGAGGCAGGAGAATTGCTTGAACCTGGGAGGCAGAGGTTGCAGTGAGCCAAGATTTCAACACTGCACTCCAGCCTGGGCGACAGAGCAAGACTCCGTCTCAAAAAAAGAAAAAAAAAGTGCTGTAATTTTTTTAGTGTATACTTTTGATACATTTCCTACATTTCCTTCTGTCTCTAGTTAATGATTCAAGAATTTAATTGAGGCATAACTTACATGCCATAAAAAGTCACTCATTTTAGGTGTACAATTAAGTAATTGTTGATTAAATTTAGAGTTGTGCAATCATCAGCACAATCCAGTTTTAGATCATTTTCATCACCTTAAAAGATTCCTCCTACCCATTAGCAAGCATTTTCTGTTCCCATTCTCAGCTCCAGGCAACCACTAATCAACTTTCTGTCTCTATAGATTTACCTTTGCTGGATATTTCATATAAATAGAATCATACAGTAAGTAGTCTTTTGCAAGTTGGCTTTTTTCACCCAGCATAATTTTTTGAGGTTCATTCATGTCGTAGCACATATCAAGTCCTTTTTCATTTTCATTGCCAAATATTATTCTGTGCATACATATAACACATTTTGTTTATCTATTTACCACTTGCTGGATATTTGGATTGGTTCCATTTTTTGCTTATTATGAGTGCTACTATGAACATTCATGTACAAGTCTTGGTGTGGCCATATGCATTCATTTTTCTTGAGTAGATATCTAGGAGTGGGATTGGTGGGTCATATGGTAACTCCATGTTTAACATTTTATGAAACTGCCAAATTGTTTTCTAAAATGACTATTCCATTTTACATTCCCACCAGCAATGTGGGTTTCAGCAATGACGGTGCCAGTTTCTCCAAACCTTTGCCAATACTTGTTATGGATTAGTAATATGGAGTCTTCTAATCCATGAACATGGAATACCTCTCCCATTTATTTACATTACATTTATATTCCCTTTGGCAATGTTTTATAGTTTTCAGTGTACAAATCTCACACTTATTTTGTTAAATTTATTCCTATGTATTTTACCCTTTTTGATGCTATTGTGAATGAAATTATTTTCTTCATTCATTTTTGGATTGTCCATTGCTTATAAGTAGAAATATAATCAATTGTTTATATTAATCTTGTATATCTTTTGAATTTACTAAACTTGTTTCTTAGGTCTAGTGGATTTCTTGGTAGTTTCTTACTATTTTCTAAATACAGGAACATATTTCCTGCATATGAAGACAGTTTTACTTCTTCCTTTCCAATCTGAATGTCTTTTCTTTCATTTTCTTACCTGATTGCACCTCCAGTAAAATGTTGTACCTCCAGTATAATATCAAATAAAAGTGGTGAGAGCCTTGCTTCCAATCTTAGGGGGAATACATTCAGTCTTTCAATGTTAAGCAAGATTCTTAGCTGTTGAATACTTTCTCTTTTATGCCTAGTTTGATCACAAAGAGATTTTCGTCAAGTGCTTTTCTGTCTTGATCATATGGGTTTTGACCTTTATTAATATGATGTATTATATTAACTGATTTTGGTAGTTAAACCAATCCTGTATTCCTGGGATAAATTCCACTTGGTGATGACATAAACATGTTTTAAATATATTGTTAGCTTTGCTAATATTTTGTTGAGGATTTTTCCATCCGTTTTTTCAGAGTTGGGTTTTTTTTGTTGTTGTTTTTTGAGACAGAATTTCGCTCTTGTCCCCCAGGCTGGAGTGCAATGGTGTGATCTCAGCTCACTGCAACCTCCCAAGTTCACATGATTCTCCTGCCTCAGCCTCCCAAGTAGCTGAGATTATAGGCATGTGCCACCACACCTGGCTAATTTTTGTACTTTTAGTAGAGATGGTGTTTTACCATGTTGGCCAGGCTGGTCTCAAACTCCTGACCTCAAGTGAACCACCTGCCTCTGCCTCCCAAAGTGCTAGGATTACAGACGTGAGCCAATGTGCCTGGCTGTGTAGTTTCTATTCTTATGGTGTCTGTCTGGTTTGGTATCAGGGTAATACTAGACTCAAAGACTGAGTTGGAAAACATCCTGTCTCCTCTATATTCTGGAAGAGTTTATGAAGGATTGTTATTATTTACTATGTAAATATTTGGTAGATTATTCAGTGAAGTCATTTGATTCTGGGCTTTTCATGTGGGAGTATTTTTAAATCACCAATTCAGGCCAGGCACAGTGGCTCATACCTGTAATCCCAGCAACTTTGGGAGGCAGAAGTGGGCAGATCACCTGAGGTCAGGAGTTTCAGACCAGCCTGACCAACATGGTAAAACCTTGTCTCTACTAAAAATACAAAAATTAGCCAGGGATGGTGGTGGGCGCCTGTAATCCCAGCTACTTAGGAGGCTGAGGCAGAAGGATCACTTGAACCCAGGAGCCAGAGGTTGCAGTGACTGACTCCGTCTGAAAAAAAAAAATTTACCAATTCAATTTCTTTACCTGCTGTAGGTCTATAAATCTACATATTTTCTATTTCTCCTTAAGTCAGTTTCAGTAATTTATGACTCCCTAGGTATCTTATCTGTTCATCTATATTGCCTAATTTGTTGCCATAAAGTTGCTCATAGTACTCTTTATTAATCCTTTTAATTTCTGTAAGGTTGGTTATGATGTCTCCTTTCTTTTGTTTTCAATTATGACTAAATGTTGACTCTTATTCCTCATTTGAAACAATCATACAGGTTTATCCATTTTATCTGTTAATGTGGGTAATTATATTAATATAATTTCTATTGATAAACCATCTTTTCATTCCTTGAGTAAGCCCAACTTGGTCATGATATTTACTATATTATAGGGTTCAATTTCCTTGCATTTAGAATATTTGTATTTATGTTCATATTACACATTGGCCTTTCTCTTTTTTTTTTTTTTTGAGACAGAGTCTTGCTCTGTCGCCAGGCACCAGGCTGGAGTGCAGTGGCACAGTCTTGGCTCACTGCAACCTCCGCCTCCCCGGTTCAAGCAATTCTCCTGCCTCAGCCTCCCGAGTAGCTGAGACTACAGGCGTGTGCAACCACACCCAGCTAATTTTTGTATTTGTTTAGTAGAGACGGGGTTTCACCATGTTGGCCAGGATGGTCTCGATCTCTTGACCTTGTGATCCGCCCACCTTGGCCTCCCAAAGTGCTGGGATTACAGGTGTGAGCCACCACGCCTGGCCCTTTTTTTTAAATATTATCTTTGTTAAGTTTGGGTATCAAGGTCATACTAGTTTTATAGATGATGCAAAGAGAATTCCCTTTTTCAAGAATCTGATCAGTTTAATAAAGTTAGAATGTTCTCTTATTTGCAATATTTGGTAGAAGTCACCTGTAAAACTGACAGACCTACTCTTCTATTAGTACTCTAGGTAGGTTTTAATTTATTTTTTCCATTTCTTTAATGGGTATGGCAGAGGTGATACTCAGAATATTTAAATAACAAGCATTCATGAACACTTGCCAGTCAGAATAGATGCAGATGGCTGTGCTGGAACAGGGCTCTGGAATCGCCATATTGTGTAAGGGGGACTTTTGCTACTGAATCATGGGACGGTTTTGAGGGAGGTATCCCTAGAAGAGGGGCTTGAGTAGTCACTGGGTGTCAGAGGGTAACTCAGGGCAGTGCCTATATACCAATTAGTATGAAAGAAGTTCAATCTTTTAATAGTACTTCAGCTAAACCAGTATATAGTGGCTAAATATTAGTCCTGGTAATAGGTCTATTTCAGGTTTTCTATTTCTTCCTTGGCCAGTTTTGCTAAGGTGTATTTTTTTAGTAAACTGCCTATTTCATCAAAGTTTTCAAGTATATTGGCATAAAGCTTATCTATCATTTTATTCTATAATGTTGTCTGCTTTTTAATTGCTGGTATTAGTTACCTGTGTCTTTTATCTGTTGATGAAATTTGCCAGAGAATTGCCTATTCAATTAGATTTTTTCAAAGAGCAGGCTTTTTTAAATCCTCTATTATATTTTCATTTTTAACATCATCAATTTTGTGCTTTTAAACTTATCATTTCCATACGTCTACTTTCATTGGGTTTATCCTTTTAGTTTTTTCCAGTTTTTTCAGTAAGATGCTTAGTTCCTCAATTTTCAACCTGTATTCAGTGTGATTTCTTCTTTGATCCATAAATTATTTAAAAGTGAAACTAAGTCCCTAAGCATGAGAATTTTTAATTATTAACTAAATGGTACTAAGAACAGGGAAAATGGTTTGTGTGACAATAGTTCTTCAATACCAGCTGAAATCTACTTTGTAGTTCAGTACATGCTCAATTTTTGTACCTGTTCTAAGTTCGCTTCAGAGGATGTTTTTACTAGTTTTTGGGAGCAGAATTCTAAATATGTGTAATACATCAAACTTATTAATAAAATTTAAATCCTCCACACCCTTATTTATTTTTGTCTTTTTCTTTTTTTTTTTTTTTTTTTTTTTTGAGGCAGAATCTCACTGTGTCACCCAGGCTAGAGTGCAGTTCCACGATCTTGGCTCACTGCAACCTCCATCTCCTGGGTTCAAGCAATTCTCCTGCCTCATCCTCCCAAGTAGCTGGGATTACAGGTACGCACCACTAGGCCCTGCTAATTTTTGTGTTTTATTTGTTTTGTTGTTGTTGTTGTTGTTGTTGTTTTGAGATGAAGTCTCACTCCTTGGCCCAGGCTGGAGTGCAAAGGCGCAATCTTGGCTCACTGCAACTCCATCTCCTGGGCTCAAGCGATTCTCCTGCCTCAGCCTCCCAAGTAGCTGGAATTACAGGCACCAGCCACCATGTCTGGCTAATTTTTGTATTTTTAGTAGAGATGGGGTTTTGCCATGCTGGCCAGGTTGGTCTCAAACTCCTGACCTCAGGTGATCCACCCATCTTAGCCTCCCTAAGTGCTGGGATTACAGGCATGAGCCACTATGCCTGGCCCATTTTTGGCTATCTTATCTATTAGTAAATGAGAGAATGCTGTTAATATTTTCCACTGAGATGGGGATTTCTCACTTCTTTCTTGTAATTCTGTCTACTTTTTTTTTTCTTAACATTTATATTAGCTTGATACTTTTGCTTTTTATAGTTTTACACTATGTTTTTAGGTGCATATAAGCTGATAATTTTTTTATATTTTATGAAATGAATCTTTTGTTAGAGAACCTTTTTATCAATAATAATGCTTTTTGCCTTAAAGTTTATTTTATCTGCTATTAATGTAGCTACAACTGTTTTGTCTTTGATGAATAATTATGTTTTTTTCTCATCCTTTTACTTTCAACTTTCCTGGGTTTGTATGTTTTAACTCTGTCCCTTACAAAGAAAATATAGTTTTGTTTTACTTTTAATCTAATTTAACACTATTTTTAACTGGACAGTTTAGTCCATATATGTTTGTCACAATTATTAATATTTGGATTGAAGCTTAGGTTATCTGCCTACCAGTTTTATGCTTTGTGAAATAACAAAAATATTTTTCCTGAAATTCAGGAAACTCATTTTATAAGCCAGTTTTCATCATTAACCATATGACTTCCTCTCCTTCTTATATAATTTTCTCCAGCATTTTTAGTTGCAGTATATGACTAGTTTTGTGCTTCCCAATTTACCTGCTCTTTTAAATAATTCTCTTTTTCTCCTTCCCTTCTCTGATTCTATGGGATTAATCATGTTTTATTAGTTTTTTACCCTCTACTAATTTGGAAGTTATATTTCTATTCAAATTTTATTTCTAAATTTTAGTAAACAAATTCATTTAGTAGGTATGCTTGTCTTTGTCTAAAGATAACCAGCAGTTTTGTCTTCCACTCAAAGAGTATGGATAGCTAGAAATCTCTAAGAATAGCCCCTCTTTTTACATATGATTTCTAAAAAGAATATTTCAGAAATGATGGCCACACACAATGGCTCATGCCCATAATCCCTGTACTTTGGGAGGCTGAGGCAGGAGGATCACTTGAGCCCAGAAGTTTAAGACCAGCCCGGGCAGCATAGTGAGACCCCCTCTCTACAAAAAAATAAAAAATTAGGGGGGCATGAATGATCATGGTGTGTTTACTACATTATCATTTCACCATGGCTAATAAAGCAGGCATATTTTAATTATTTTTCAAACTTCAACTCTTTAAATGTCAATTTCTTTATAAGGAGACATTTTACTGGAATGTTTCACAACAGAGGCATAACTGGCATTTTAGGTGGGACAATTAGTCCACTGTGCACACTGACCTGTGTACTGCAGGATGTTTAGTAACTCTGGTTCTTGCTGACTAAATGCTAGTAGTTATCTCTCTTCCCCCATAGTGACAACCAAAACTGCCCCAGGCTTTATTGCCAAACATTCCCTTTGAGATCAGTAACACTCCAAATGAAATCTACTCTTTCAATGCATGAAAACAAAGAACAAATATTACAAAATAAATGTATGTAGAATTGGAGAAACAAAAAATGAGAAACAGTTTCACAGGAGAAATAACAAAAATATTTTTCCCTTAAATTCAGGAAACTCTATAAGCTAGTTTTCATCATTAACTATACTAGTTGGACGCCTTCCTGTATAATTTTCTCCAAAATTTTTAGTTACAATATATGACTAGGTACAAGTAACAAAAGATATCATCACTTTTTGATTGTTTTTCCTAAAGCCAGTTTCTTTCTTGAGGCTAGGACAGAACACTGAATTTGTTCACCATCTTTAAAAGAATGTTTTTGTTCATAATCCTAACATGATCTCCTATTCACAAACCTGTTAGTGTCCCAAATAATGACATTTCCATCAAATCCTGATGTTACTAAGAGCCTTGTATTAGTATCATATTCGATGTTCTTCACCCAGCTAGTGTGACCATGTAAAGTGCATACTTTGGTGTTCAATTTTCTCAGATCCCATAGTGCTATTGTAGTGTCATCAGAGCAGGTAGCAAACAGCCGGTTATCAAGAAATCTATAAAAGCAGAAAAACAAAACCCTGGTTCATTTAATCTCTTTTTAAAGGAAACTTGATTTGAGAAACAGTCAATATATTACCTAGTCAAGAAATAAAGAAAAAGGACTACACACTCACTATATAAACCCAGTGACCCTGATACACTATAAAAAGTATACTTCACATAATCACAGAGCCAGGATACTATGCTTTAATGATAGTCACATTGTAATTGGATCCATTTGCTTTAAATTACCGATTTTTATTTGGAATTGGAAATAGGGGTTAGTGTTTGGAAAACAGTGATAGAAGAAAAAAAAAGAACTTGAGAATCTATATAGGAAGCAAAAATGATGAGAGAGAATTTAATAGGAGATAGAGGAAGTTTTGAAGACTTGATTGTTGAGAGGGACACATTACACATAATCAAAATCATGAGAAATATTTGCTCTGCTACAAGGAACATCTTTTTCTATTTAGAACACATTTACATACAAAAATTACTAAAAGAATTGCCATTATTTTAAATCTTTTAACTCAAGGTTATTTCCCAAATAATCTCTTAGCAACATTTTATTAGGACCAATCAAGATTAAGAAATAGACTTAAAATACTCTATAATTCAGACTTTTTATTATTTTACACTAACTTCTCAATCCTTAGTGAGAATATATTTAATACAAATACTTAAAAAATAAACTATTCATACTTGAATTTTCATTTAACATTAGAATGCTTTCTTTAATACATGCTGTTATCCTAATCTCTTACAGAAGAAATGAATTCTGGCGCTTCTTCCAAGATAAATTTACATATAATTGTCAGAAACCAACCTTAATATCCACAAATACCATAATGACCTTCCTGAAATTGATCATGGTTTTCAAATGCCAGGCCTTTACACAGGTTCTTTCTGTTACCTGAAACAACCTTCCTCCTGCCCATTGATCTGGCTAATTCTTGCTTGCTTTTTAATACAGTCATGTGTTGCTTAATGATAGAATACATTCTGAGAAATGTGTCATTAGGTGATTTTGTTGTTGTGTGAACATCATAGAGCGTACTTAACACAAACCTAGATGATATAGCCTACTACACACTGAGGTTATATGGTATATAGCCTATCATTCATAGGCTACAAATGTGCACAGCATGTTACTGTACTAAATACTGTAGACAACTGTAACACGATTGTAAGTATTTGTATATCGAAAGATAGAAAAAATATAGTGAAAGTACTGCATAAAATATTTAAAATATTACACCTGTAAAAGGCACTTACCTTGAATGGAGCTTGCAGGAGTGAGAGTTGCTCTGGGTGAGTCAGTGAGGATTGAGTCAGTGTGAAGGCCTAGGGCATTACTGTCCGTTACTGTAGACGTTATAAACACTGTACCCTTAGCCTACACTAAATTAATTTAAAAATTTTTCTTCAGTAATAAATTGACATTAGATTACTATAGCTTTTTTTTACTTCATGAATTTTTAATTTTTTAAACTTTTCATTCTTTTGTAATAACAGCTTAAACACAAACACATTGTACAACTGTATAAAAATATTTTTTCTTTATATCCTTATTTTATAAACTTTTTTATATTAAAATGTTTTCTTTTTAAACTCTTTTGTTATAAACAAAGACACACATTAGCCTAGTCCTACACAAGGTCAAAATCATCAATATCACTGTCTTCTACCTCCACATTTTGCCTTACTGGAAGGCCTCCAGAGGCAATAACACACACAGAGCTGTCATCTCCTGATAACAATGGCTTCTTCTTGGAATACCTCCTGAAAAACCTACCTGAGGCTGTTTTACAGTTTACTTTTTTTAAAAAGGAGAAGTACATTCTAAAATAAATAAAAAGTATAACATAATAAGTATTAAACAATAGGAACTTTTCAGTTCCATTATAATCTTCTGGAACCACTGTTGTATGTGGCGTCACTCACTGAAACGTTGTTACGTGGTGTATAACTGTATTCAGCTGTTATCCCCTCCAGGAATCCTTCCCTGTTTAACCAGCCTGGTAGACCTACCAATTCCCTGAGTTCCTAAAGCATTCTGGGAGCTTCTATCGTAATACTCAATATTATACTGTAAGGACCAACTTTACAAGGCTATAAACTCCTTGAAGGCAGAAAGAACCTGTCTGCCTAGGCTCATGGTTAGATCTGCAGTATATAATACACATGGTGCCAAACACACATGCATTCAACAAATAATTATAAAATAAAAGAATATATAAAATAAATGAAAGAGGAGTTCACTGCCCAGCAGAAAAGACATTGTAACTACATAATTACACAAAATAATTGTGTGGCGGGTGGCTGGGAAAGACTTCATGATGGTATCATTTGAATTGACTAAAAGATGAGCAGGAACTCCCTAAGTGGTCAAAGGGCAAGCAAAGGTACACAGGCATGTAAGGGGATGGTGTCCTCTGAGAAGCAGCAGTTAGGAGTGCTGTGTGTGGGAAAGTAGAGATGAGTAGGGAATACATTATGGATTTATTCTATGGTGATTTCCAGTAACTATTTTTTAATTATGAAAATACATTTCCTGGCCAGGTGTGGTAGCTCATGCTTATAATCCCAACACTTTGGGAGGCCGAGATGGGTGGATCACTTGCACTCAGGAGTTCAAGATCAACCTGGGCAACATGACAAAACCCCATCTCTTATTTTAAAAAGAACTATAACAAAAAACATTTCTATTGAAAATATTTTTAATGAAAAAAAAGTCCATCACCAAAAATAATCACTTTCTTGATGTTTTGCTTAATTTCTAGGTTTTAAACCTAATATTATCTCATAAACATTTTGCCATGTTATTAAAGATTTATTGACAAAATCATTTTTAATGGCTGAATAGTGTACACTGTATGAAGAAACTGAAATCTTTTTTAATTTTTTTTTTTTTTTTTTGAGACGATTCTTGCTATATCCCCGAGGCTGGAGTGCAGTGGCACGATCTTGGCTCACTCCAAACTCCGTTTCCTGGATTCAAGTGAGTCTCGTGCTTCAGCCTCCAGAGTAGCTGGGATTGCAGGTGCCCGCCACCACACCCAGTTAATTTTTGTATTTTTAGTAGAGACAGGGTTTCATCAGGTTGGCCAGACTTGTCTTGAACTCCTGACCTCAGGTGATCTGCCTGCCTCGGCCTCCCGAAGTGCTGGGATTACAGGGGTGAGCCACCATGCCCGGCTTCTTTTTAAAATGAATATGCAATTGTTGGGTATTTGTATTGCTTGTAATTTTTTACTACTAAAAAACACTAAGATCAGCATACTTACAGCCAAATATTAATCACATCCCTATTTATTTCTCTAAGTATATCCCCAGAAGAACATATTGCTAAAATGGAATTTTTTTTAAATGTACATTTTTAAAAAATATAGTGAAATTGTCCTCCAGAAAAACATACCAATATACAATTCCACCAGCAGTTAGAAGAGTGTCCATTTTCCAAATCATTGCCACATAGGTCTTTAAAAATAAAATCCTAAGTGCTAGGAAAAAAAATCATCTTGTTTTAAGTTGAAACTTTTATTTTTAGTAAAGTTGAACCTTTTTCACATTTATTAGAAAATTATATGTCTTTGCTGTTCATGTTCCTTGCTGATTTTACAACTGCAGTATTAATTACTGAGTTGTAAAAAATATCTTTAAAGATTATATATCAGCTTTTCAAATACTGTGCATTGCATATATTTTTCTACCTATTTCTATCTTTTAATATGGTTTATGTTTTCTTACCGTATCAAAATTTTAATTCTTTTTTTCTTGAGACAGGGTCTCACTCTGTTGCCCTGGCTGGAGTGCGGTGGTGATTATGGCTCACTGCAGCCTCAACTTCCCAGGCTCAAGCAACCCTCGTGTCTCAGCCTCCTGAGTAGCTGGGACTATGGGCATGTGCCACCATGCTCATCAGCTAATCAAAATTTTAATTCTTATATTGTCAAGTCCATTTTTCCCTTATAGGTTTACCTTTACTGATTATGCTTTTTTGTTTGAGACAGAGTTTCGCTCTTGTTGCCCAGGCTGGAGTACAATGGCATGATCTCAGCTCACCACAACCTCCACCTCCTGGCTTCAAGCAATTCTCCTGCCTCAGCCTCCCAAGTGACTGCAACTACAGGCACCCGCCACCATGCTTAGCTTATTTATTTATTTATTTATTTTGGATGTTGTCTCTGTCTCCTGGGCTGCAGTGCAGTGGCGTGATCTCTGTTCACTGCAACCTCCACCTTCTGGGCTCAAATCATTCTCCTGACTCAGCCTCCAGAGTAGCTGGGATCACAGGCACCCGCCACCACACTCAGCTAATTTTTGTATTTTCAGTAGAGACAAGGTTTCACCATTTTGGCCAGGCTGGTCTTGAACTCCTGGCCTCAAATGATCTGCCCACCTCAGCCTCCCAAAGTGCCGGGATTATAGGTGTGAGCCACCACGCTCGGCCCTGATGATGCTTTTTAAAGTAAAACTAGTTTAATGACTTCCATATTTGATAGAAATCATGTGACTGAGACTGGGCACTGTGGCTCATGCCTGTAATCCAGCACTTTGGGAGGCTGAGGACAGCTAATATTTGAATTCAGGAGTTTGAGACCAGCCTGGGCAACATGCTGAGACCTTGTCTCTGCAAAAAAATACAAAAATTAGCCACGTGTGGTGGCATGCACCTATAGTCCCAGCTACTCAGGAGGCTAAGGCAAGAGAATTGTTTGAGCCAGGGAGGCAGAGGTTGCAGTGAGTTGAGATAGCACCATTGCACTCCAGCCTGGGCAACAGGAGTGAAACCCTGTCTCAAAAAAAAAACGAATTACATAATTGAGAAAAATACATACAAAAAAATGTTTTCTAAAAAGCTACTGGAAAGTTAGTAAAACTTTTTTTTTTTTTTTGAGACAGAGTTTTTGCTCTTGTTGCCCAAGCTGGAGTGCAATGGCGCGATCTTGGCTCACTGCAACCTCTGCTTCCCGGGTTGTTCAAGGGATTCTCCTGCCTTAGCCTCCCAAGTAGCTGGGATTACAGGTGCCTGCCACCATGCCCAGATAATTTTTTCTGTGTGTATTTTAGTTAAGATGGGGTTTCACCATGTTGACCAGGCTGGTCTTGACCTCCTGACCTCAGGTAATCCACCCACCTCAGCCTCCCAAAGTGCTGGGATATGGGCATGAGCCACCATGCCTGGCCTCGTCAACCTTTTTTAAAAAATTGAGCATATTCATATATTTGAAAAAAAATTTTTAAATAACAAACAGTCTACAGAAAATACTTAATGCACAGATAGATTTAAAACCCCAACGAGGGGTTTTTTTGGGGGGGGACAGAGTTTCACTCTTGTTGCCCAGGCTGGAGTACAATGGCGCAATCTCGGCTCACTGCAACCTCCCACTCCCAGGTTCAAGGAATTCTCCTGCCTCAACCTCCAAGTAGCTGGGATGACAGGCATGCGCCACCACACCTGGCTAATTTTGTATTTTAAGTAGAGACGAGGTTCCTCCATGTGGTCAGGCTGGTCTCAAACTCCCGGCCTCAGGTGATCCATCTGCCTTGGCTTCCCAAAGTGCTAGGATTACAGGCATGAGCCACCGCGCCCAGCCAAGAAAGGATTTTTTAAGATACAAAAAGCATAAATCATTAAGGATTAATCAGTTCAACTGCATAAAAATTTTAAACTTCATTGTAATCAAAGACATTATAACAATGTGAGAAGATAGGCTATAGTTGGTAGGAGAAGATATAAAGATATTTTAAATGTACATAACCAGAAGAGGATTAGTATATAGGTTATATAAGATAACGCTTTAGCAAAATAGGCAGAGAATCACGTAAGATAAACTACAATGAACTATAGAAAGATTTTCAAGCTTATTATTTATTATGGCAGTGCAAGTAAAAATAATAAATACCAAGTATTGGCAGAAAAATACTTGGTATTTCTCTTGAAATGTTGAGAAATAGACACTCTTAGATATTACTGATGAAGTATAAATTTGTAACATTATTGAAGAGCAGTTTAGCAATATATGGTGAAGTTGAAGATTAATTTTTTTAAATAATTAATGCAAACTGGGCACGGTGGCTCATAGCTGTAATCCTCCCCCCCAAAAAAAACTCCTTTCTTACACTTAGAACACAACTGTATTATATACTTTCTCCTAAAATTTTAAAGGTTAGCTTTTATAATTAGATCTTTAATCTAACTGGAAGTTATTTTCACTTATGGTGTGATGTAGAGATCTAATTTTATTCTATTTTTTTATACATATAGCCAAACTTCTCTTTTCCATTTCCACCCCCCCACTGACTCATAATGCCCCTGCTATCACATACATTTTTATAGATACATAGGTCTGTTTCTGGGATATTCCATTGTCACTTGATCTACTCTAGTTTTAAGACTACATGCTATAGGCATGTACCACCATGCCTGGTTCTTACTGTTCTATGTAAGTTTTAAAATTAAGTTTTATGAAAAACTCTGTTGGTATTTTAACTAAAAACTACACTGAATTTATAGAATAATTTGGGGAGAATCAACTTTATGATATGACTTTTTGCCTCCAGAGAAGATTTGCATTTATTTGTTTGTTTTCCTTTTTTTTTCTTTTCTCTGAGAGGGGGGTCTTGCTCTTTTGCTCAGGCTGGCCATGAACTCCTGGGCTCAGCCTCAGCCTCCCAAGTAGTTGGGACTACAGGTGTGTGCCACTGCGCTTGGCAGACTTACATTTGTTTTTACAGGTACATGACAGTGCTTCCAACCTGAATCCAACTGAAAATTGTTGGCTGGAGATTTCGAACCATATGGTAGTGTGAATTTAGGTCCCAAACATGCATGAGTGCTGGACTGTGGTTAGATATTCACAGAGGAGGGCCAGGCACAGTGGCTCATGCCTGTAATTCCAGCACTTAGGAAGGCCAAGGTGGGAGGATTGCTTGAGGTCAGCAGTGTGAGAGAGGCCTGGGCAACATAGCAAAACCCTGTCTGTAAAAAAAAGTTTTTTTAAATAGCCAAGGTAGTGGCACACACCTATAGCCCCAGCTAGTCGGGAGGTTGAAATGGGAAGATCCCTTGAGCTATGCAGTGAGTTATGATCATGCCACTGAACTCCAGCTTGGGCAACAGAGCGGGACTCTGTCTCTAAAATAAAATTTTATTTTATTTTTATTTAAAATATTTTATTTTAGAGAGAGAGTCTCTCTCTCTAAAGGATTAGTATATAGGTTGTATAAGATAACGCTTTAGCAAAATAGGCAAAATAGGCAGAGAGAGAGAGAGAGTCTCTCTCTAAAATAAAAATAAGATATTCAGCCACTATTCTCCCCAATGCCACAGCCCAGATGAACAAGATGGTTTATCTCTAGATCACCTTTTTGCTGAAAGTAAGCACTTCTGGGGTCACAGCCTATGCAGAGTCACTTTTTACTAAACTCCTCACCTTAAACTGGTTCTAGAATTAACTCTCCTGCTCCCTTTACTTCTCATACTTGTCAAAACAGAAGCTCAAGGTCATCAGTACTTGGCAGAAGCCTTCAGGGTAAAAGCCAACTGAACACCTGTTTACTTCTTTGCATTTCTGATTCCATTTCATTTTTGGCCCACGGATTTGTTTCTTTCTCATCGGCTCAGCTACACATTAGTAAAAATATAGCCTGGGCACGGTGGCTTACACCTGTAATCCCAGCACTTTGGGAGGCTGAGGCAGGCAGATCACCTGAGGTCAGGAATTTGAGACCAGCCTGACCAACATGGAGAAACTCAATCTCTACTAAAAATACAAAATTGGCCGGACATGGTGGTGCATGCCTGTAATCCAAGCTACTCAGGAAGGCTGAGGCAGGAGAATCACTTGAACACAGAGGTAGAGGTTGTGGTGAGCCAAGATCATGCCATTGCACTCCACCCTGGGCAACAAGAGCTAAACTCCCGTCTCAGGAAAATAAAAAAAAGAAGAAAATAAAAATATATATATACATTACATTTTATCCAGCATTTGTTTTTAATTAGAAACACAGTTCAGGATATTTTTTGTTGTTAAAAACATGTATTTGTTTAATGTAAATACATTAAATCTATCACCATTTTGGTAACTCTGTTTTACATCTTTTTTGTTTTTGTTTTCTGCTTGCCTGTTTTTGAGACCTCAGATGCAGAAGGTGGGGTTAATCATACTTTTATCCTATTGTAGCATAGTTTCATCACCAATCTGTGCAAGGTTCCCAGGTCACTTTGTTGTCTAAGCATTTGTTTGCATTTATCCCCAACTCCAACTTTCATTTCCTCCCCTACCCATTTATGCAACGATTTTGTTCTGATCGCAGTGTAGTGATACATTGCTTCTGTGCTTCTATATGTTGGTGTTCTTAGGAAATAGGTATTCTGGTCTTATTTGGGTGTATGTTTTATTTGCATAAATGATAATGTATTACATATTCTGCTTTTTCTTCATTCTAAAAACCTACTAGGTTCTGAAATCTCATACATGTGGCACAGGCATATCTAATCTGGGTTCCCATTGCTAAACATCACCCTGGCATCACCTGCCACATTTCACCTGTGCATTCTCCCATTGATGGTGGGCACCCAGCTGGCTCCAATGCTCTACCGCATATGCAAACACACCAAACAACCTCAGACCTGTGGTCTCTTATGGATCCCACAGGAATGTCTCTGGACTGTATACTCCTGCTGGGTCATAGCGTTAGTAGCCCCAGATCCTCCCAGAAAGGTTGTAGCATCCACACCCCATCAACCATTATGACACAGAAACCATCCATGCCAACATTTGGCTTATCCAGCTTTTAAATTTTTGCCGGTCTAGTAGATGTAAAGTGGCATTTTATTCTAAACCTCATTTGTGTGATTACTAAGTTTGAGCTTCTCTTTATATGCATAATAGCTGTGGGGGTTTCCTTTCTATCAACTGTTTGTCCATATCCTTTGCCCATTTTTCTACTGGGGTTGCCATCCTTATTTTTATTTGCAGGAGTCCTTGTATATTCTGGGTATTAATCCCTTGTCAGCTTTTAACATTGTAAATACCTTTTCTCATTTGTTCAGCTATGCATTAACTCTGTTCATATTGCCTTTTTTTTTTTAAAGAAATATTCCATTTTTTAAACTTTTTTTTTTTTTGAGACAGAGTCTCACTCTGTTGCTCAGGCTGGAGTGCAGTGGCACAATCTTGGCTCACTGTAGCCACCACCTCCTGGGTGCGGGCTACAGTGATTCTCCTGCCTCAACCTCCCGGGTAGCTGGGATTAGAGGCACATGCCACCATGTCTGGCTAATTTTTGTTTTTTGGGTGTTTTTTGGTATTTTCAATAGAGACGGGCTTTCACCATATTGGCCAGGCTAGTCTCCAACTCCTGACTTCAGGTGATCTACCTGCCTCAGCCTCCCAAAGTGCTAAGATTACAGGCATGAGCCACCCTGCCCAGCCACTTTTCTAAACTTTTTAGTTCAGGGGTACATGTGTAGATTTGTTATATAGCTAAACTTGTGTCATAGAGGTTTGTTGTACAGATTATTTAGTCACTCAGGTATTAAGACTAGTACTCATTGGTTATTTTTCCTGATCCTCTCCCTCCTCCCACCCTCCACTCTCTGGAAGGCCCCAGTGTCTGTTGCACCCCTCTATGTATCCACCATGTGTTCTCATCATATAGCTCCCACTTCTAAGTGAGAACATGCAGTATTTGGTTTTCTGTTCCTGCGTTAGTTTGCTAAAGATAATGGCCTCCAGCTCTACCAATGTTCCTGCAAAGGACATGATCTCATTCTCTTTATGGCTGCATAGTATTCCATGGTGTATATGTACTACATTTTCCTTATCCAGTCTGCCATTGATAGGCATTTAGGTTGATTCCATGCCTTTGCTATTGTGAATAGTGCTACAGTGAACATATGCATGCATGTGTCTTTATTCCTTTGGGTATATACCCAGTAATGGGACTACTGGGTCTAATAGTAGTTGTTTTTAGGTCTTTGAGGAATCACCACACTGTTTTCCACAATGGTTGAATAATTTACACTCTCACCAACAGTGTATAAGTGTTCCTTTTTCTCCATAACCTTGCCAGCATCTGTATTTTTTTGACTTTTTAATAACAGCTATTTGTTCAGGATATTTTAAAATCTTCTACTGCCTAATTTTTATCTGCTTGATTTACCAATTTTGGACAGAACTGTATTAAAATATCTCACTATCATTGTAGACTTCTAATTCTTTATAATTCTGTTTTTGCTTTGTGTATTTTAAGGCTATATTTAAGGTGTATTCAGGTTCATAATTATTATATCTCCTGGGTAGACTTTTCCTTTTATTAATGTGTACTGTTTCATCTTATATTTATTAAAGCCTTTGGTCTTTCATCTGTCTGACATTGATCTTTTCTATCAGTATTCTTTTCCCACTTCTCAGTGGTTTTATTTTTGGTATTGCTAAATAGCGATAGATCAACAGATAAATAATTTGGATTTTATTCAAATTGTTGACTGTTAATAATGAAGATTAGTCTATTTATATTTACTTTGAACTACTCATATATGTGGAACTCGTTCTACTTCTTGTTTTTTATATTCTATTTATCATCTTTTTTACTTAAATTTTTTTTTTAAACTCTCCTTTTACTGAAATGATTAAGTTTTTAATATTCTCTTTGCCCTTCTGCTGCTGCTTTGAGAGGTATAATGGTTTATATTGCCATTATTTTAGTCATCTTTTTTCATCAGATATATTTAATTATATATTTTCTAGAAGAGTTTTAAATTACTTATTTTTGTCTTCTTCTTGAACATGAAGAGGGCCTAAACATATTATACCTTCCCACTTAACAAAACTCCCCCATGCATACAATTTATTTGTTGTTACAGTCCAGAACCATGCTGTCCAATTTGGTAATGTAGCCATTACCTCATTTGCTTTTGAGTTCTTGATAGGCAGGCCTGAATTAAGATATGTTCTAATGACCAGGTGTGGTGCCTGATGCCTGTAATCCCAGCACTTTGGGAGGCTGGGTGAGGTGGATCACTTGAGGTCAAGACCAGCCTGGCCAATGTGGTGAAACCCCGTCTCTACTAAATACACAAAAATTAGCTGAATGTGGTGGCACTTGCCTGTAATCTCAGATACTTGGGAGGCTGAGGCACAAGAATGGCTTCAGTCCAGGAGACGGAGGTTGCAGTAAGCTGAGATCGTGCCACTGCACTCCAGCCTGGGTGATACAGTGAGACTCTGTCTCAAAAAACAAAGAAAAAAGATGTGCTCTAAATATAAAATACAGACTGGATTTTGAAGACTTAGCATGAACAAAATGAAAGTAAAATATCTCAATAATTTTTATATTGATTACATGTTCAAATAATATTTTGGACATACTGAGTTAAATGAGTTATTAAAAATTAATTTTACCTCTTTTTTCTTTTTTAATGTGACTACTATAAAATTAAAAATTACATGTGGCTAGCATTACATTTTTATTGGATAATGCTAATCTAAAGTTTTAATTTTAATTTTGTTTTACATGTACCCCCCAAAACTCCTAAATTCTTTTCTTCCTCCTATTAATAATAGTTAACATTTTACCTAATTAAAATTCTTCAGTCTGGATTAACAGTTTACCTGGATATAACATGGTATTGAACACTATTTTGCCTTCATGTTGAAGATATTAATATTATTCCATTTTCTCCTGATATCAACCATTGCTAATGAGAAACCTGTTTGTGTAATTATCGTACTTCTGTAGGTAATCTGGCTTCTAAGATTTTCTCTTGATTTTTGGTATTCTAGAGTTTCACCACAACCTGTCTAGATGTGAATTTATCTTTATTTAAACTGCTTGATGCTGGGAACAGGCCCTAAGCCTGTCATAAACAGGCCTTAAAGAAACTGGCCATAAACAAGATATCTATAGCACTATGACATATTCATGATGGCAGTGACGCACATTGCTGGAGGTTGTTGGTTTACTGGAGTAAGGGAAATAAATACCTAACCCATCCAGGACAGAAGACTGCTAAAGGCATTCCGGAACCACAAACAATAGCATGAGGGACCCGCACCCTGACCTGTTCTAGTTGCAGTAGATAAACGCGTCAGAGCCTGTTTCTTCCCACTAGTAAAGAATGCTTTGTTCTCTGTGAAGAATGCTTTTCGTTAATCTATAAACTGCAGTAATGATGATTATCACTTGCTTGCTGTCAATAAACATATGGGTCAAACTCTGTTCAAGGCTCTCAGCCAGGAATGCTGTAACTCCTGATGTTCCACCTTTTGCACTCTATCTCTGTTTCTGTTTCTTAATTCCTTCAGTGCCATCTGGGTTGGAGTCTCCATGACCAAGATGGTCTCCGCAGCTTGAAACTATAAATTTCACTTTCGATTTGATGTCTCAGGCCCTTCAGTGCTAAAAATTCTCAGCCCTTGTTATCTTCAAAAATTAGTTTTCTACCAATCTTTTTCTATAACTCTTCATATACACTGTAATCTCTCAATCCTGTCTTTCAACTACTTTTTCATATTTTGACCTTTTTTCTGTGTTCTGTGTGAATTTTTAGTGCTATATTCTAACTCATTAATTAATTTATCAGAGGTATAAAAGGTAAAGTTTATCCCATCTATTGAGTTTTTTATATACCAATGACATAATTTCTTTTTCTTTCTTTTTATAAAGATAGAGTCTTGCTCTGTCACCTTGCCTGAGAGCTGTGGTGCAGTCATAGATCACTGCAGCCTTTAACTACTGGGCTCAAGTGATCCTCCTGCCTCAGCCTCTCAAGCTACTGGGATTGCAGGTGTTAGCCACCAAGCCTGGCTTGACTTTTTTTTTTTTCCATAAATTATTGGGGTATGAGGTGGTATTTGGTTACATGAGTTATTTAGCGGGGATTTGTGAGATTCTGGTGGACCCATCACCCGAGCAGTATACATGGCACCATATTTGTTGTCTTTTATCCCTTGTCCAACCTCCCACTCTTCCCCCCAAGTCCCCAAAGCCTAATTATTTCATTCTTATGCCTTTATGTCCTTATAGCCTAGGTCCCATATATCAGTGAGAACATATGATGTTTGGTTTTCCATTCCTGAATTACCTCACTTAAAATAACAGTGTTTAATATCATCCAGGTCATTGCAAATGTTGTTAATCCATTACTTTTTATGGCTAAGTAGTATTCCATTGTGTATAAATATATCACAGTTTCTTTATCCACTGGTTGATTGATGGGCATTTGGGTTGGTTCTACGATGGCGCTATTGTAAATTGTGCTGCTATAAATATGTGTGTGCAAGTATCTTTTTCAAATAATAACTTCTTTTAGTCTGGATAGATACCCAGTAGTGGGATTGCTGGATCAAATGGTAGCTCTACTTTTAGTTCTTTAAGGAATCTCCCCACTGTTTTCCATAGTGGCTGTACTAGTTTACATTCCCACCAGCAGTGTAGAAGTGTTCCCTGATCACTGTATCCCCACCAACATCTACTGTTTTTTGATTCTTTGATTATGACCATTCTTACAGGAGTAGGGTAGTATTGCGTTGTGGTTTTGATTTGCATTTACCTGATCATTAGTGATGTTGAGCATTTTTTCATTTTTTTGTTGGCCATATAAAGTATTCTTTTTCTGAGAATTGTCTATTCATTTCCTTAGCCCACTTTTTGATGGGATTGATTGCTTTTTTCTTACTGATTTGAGTTTGTTGTAGATTCTGATATTATAGATTGTGAAGATTTTCTCTCACTCTATGAATTGTCTCTTTTTTCTGCTGACTGTTCCTTTGCCATGCCAAAGCTCTTTAGTTTAATTAGGTCCCAGCTATTTATCTTTGTTTTTATTGCAATTGCTTTTGGGTTTTTGGTCATGAAATCCTTGCCTAAGCCAGTGTCTAGAAGGGCTTTTTCAATGTTATCTTCTAGAATTTTTATAGTTTCAGGACTTAGGTTTAAGTCCTTAATCTATCTTGAGTTGATTTTTGGATAAAGTGAGAGATGAGGATCCAGTTTCATTCTCCTACATGTGGCTAGCCAATTATCCCAGCACCATTTGTTGAGAAGGGTATCCTTTCCCCACTTTATGTTTTTGTTTGTTTTGTTTTGCTTTGCTTTGCTTTGCCTTGTCAAAGATAAGTTGGCTGTAAGTATTTGGGTTTACTTCTGGGCAGCCTGACATTTTTAATATCTAAGAGTTCTAGCTAGTTCTTTACTACATTGACTTTTTCTTTTACAATCTCTTTTGTTTCAGTTGTTAAGCTCTCTTTAATTGGAAAGTATCCCTTTATTTCTCTCTCTGAGCATCCTAAAAAGGCTTAAAAATTTCTCTCAATCATTGGAATACCATGCAGCAGTTAAAAAGAATAAGATAATCCCATGGGTATTAATATCAAATGATCTCTAAACATGTTATTAGTTGAAAGAGGCTAGGTAAATAATAGTATGCATAGAATACTACCATTTATATATATATATATATATATATATATATATATATATGTATGTATGTATGTGTGGGTATGTATATTTATGTTTGTATATGTAAAAACTATCTCAGAAAGGATAGCAAGAAATGGGTAACAGTCATTGCCTGTGGGGAGGTAAACTGGGTGGCTAGGTAACAGAAGTGGAGATAGACTTGCTTTTCACTGTTTACCTTTTTTGTACCTTTGAATTTTGTACTATGTGCATCTATTACCTAGTCAAAAATAAATAATTTATTTTTTAAAATAAACTCTTTGTTGAACTGCTCCATAAAACTAAATTCATCCAGAGAAATGCATGTTCTGGTGGCTGATTATATATCTTTATAAATTTAGAATTTGGATTATAGGTTTCTTTTGAGTAGAAAAAGTTTTAAATTTTTTTCTCTCTTCTCCTATTTAATGGTTTCAGAGTTGCTCCCACTTGGACTTCTGGGCCCCTAGTCCACAACTAGGCCTTAAAATGACATTTCAGGGCTACAGTTTAATAATGACATTGGAAATGTCATGGATACACATTAAGTCACTGACTCAGCAAGTGGCTTCATTCAGTAGCTACTGATGAGGCTATGTCTTCATCAGCTAAAACCTGTAGCTTCGGGTAGTGATTAGCTTTTTTATCTTTTCAGCCTTTCATAAATAAGACAGATATTTTAACCAAACCCCTGGCTTCATGTAGTGATTTTGGCTCTGGTTCCTGCCTCACATGAAACACTTAAGCACTTTTTAATCCTTTTACCTGACAGGAGCAAAACTACCAGACGTCAGTGCTAGACTGAAAGCCAGCTGGTCTGTGGTTTCAGCCCTGTTTAAAACTTTGTGTCCGTGTTTCATTTCTGGCCCACAAAGATGTTTATGTTGTTTCAGAACCTGCTATATTTTTTGTGCTATTTAATTTATTTTGTTCTATGTGTTTGGAGCATAGGAGTTACATCAAAATACAGTATTTACTTTGACTAGTAATTTTCATATTCCCTTTTATAGAAAATTAAAAGTAATCATTATAAAAGTAATATAATCTCATTACATAGAAAAAATAGAAAATTACTCATAATCCACCCATTCTAATTACTGTTAGCATTTTAAAATATTTCCTTTTAATCTTTTTCTTCTGTATCATCTCCTATTTGTATAATTCTTACCACAATTTTAACCTATGTTATGCCAAGCATTTGCCTATGTTGCTGTGTAGTCTCTATGACCATCATTTTACTGAATATTAATCACCAAACTGCTCAATTATAATTCACTTCCCACATTATTGATAATTAAGGAACTTCCAATGATGCTGCAAATAAATTGTCTGTGCATGTACTTTTTTCTCTTAGTTTGTATTTGTGGGGTGGTGGGGTGGGAGTGAGAGGTGATAAGCAATGGGACTGCCATCATTCTACACAGATCATTAGCACAAAGGCATTATAGGACTAGCATAATACATGGCTGAGGTTCATAATGATGACACTAATATATGAAAAGGTAAAATTATATAGAAGTTAAATATGTATTTCAGAAAGATTCCAATCCAAAATAGCTAACAGTTTTGTAATTAAAGGATTAGCTTTATAAGGGATTAGATTCACAATTCCCAATGTGGATCATCTAGCACTGCTGGATAAGGCATTACACATTTTCACTAACTTCCAAAACAGAACATTTGGGGCCACACTGATAAAGTTCACTTTTTCACTATAATACTAACCTGATATTATTTACACAGTCTTCATGAGCTTCAGAAAGTGTTTTTATGTGCTTTGAAGATATAGGGTCAAAAAGCAGAACTTCAGTTTGTTCACAAGCAACTGTCAGCACTGACCTGAAAGCAAATGACACATTTATCTTGTTTAGTTTTCTAGCATTCGCTAGTTATTGATGTTCACTTATTTATAATCACACAAGCTATAGGTAAATAACTTTTTTTGCCCATGCTAGTAGCAAATATTTAAAAGATTGATACTATCCACAGTTGGCAAGAGTAGTAGGAGATGGTACTCTCATACATTATGGTGGAGTATAATCTGGTATAGCTTATGTTTTGACAGCACCTCTAAAGTATCAAAATTTAAAATGGGCATATGTGTTTTGACTCAGCAATTTTTTTCTGGGAATTTAATTTAGAGAACTAATCACAAATACAAAGAAACATATAAAGATATGCTTTATTGTAAAATGGAGAAATTCAAAGTATCTTAAATGTACATGACAGAGTGATTGATTATATAAGCTATGGTACATAATACTTTGAAATACTGTATAGAATTTAAAAAGAAAGGGTTAGCTTTATATGAATATGAAAGAACTCCAAAACATATTTTTAAATAAAAAAGTTGGTTGCCAAAAAGTGTGCATTGATGACACAACTTAGGGGGAAAATCATATACAACCAAATTATGTATTTCTTCATCACTCTCTATAAAATATACTGGAAAATAACTGGCATATAACCTATCAGAGGAGTTAAACATAGTCAAACTTATCAGTCTTTTCCTTTATGGTTTTTTAGGTTTGTCTCTTGTTTTAGGCCTTCCCTACTACAAGGTTGTATTTTTATAAAACTTTTACAAACCTCGTTTTGATTTGTGACAATCTATTGAATTTTGTTTATTTTGATTAATTATTAGTTTTTTGTAAGCCCTGCTCTTTCAGATTCATTTCATTTCTAGCAAATGAAATCCTGACTACAACTAAGATGAATGTAAATAAGATAGAATTTTAATAGCCAGGGTCTCTGTCAACAGTGGTGCAATCTCAGTTCACTGCAACCTCCACCTCCCGAGTTCAAGCGATTCTCCTGACTCAGCCTCCTGAGTAACTGGGATTACAGGCACCCACCACCACACCCGACTAATTTTTGTATGTTTAATGGAGACAGGGTTTCACCATGTTGCCCAGGCTGGTCTCAAACCTCAAGTGATCTGCCTGCTGCCTCCCAAAGTGCTGGGATTACAGGTGTGAGGCACTACACAAAGCCAACCTCTGGGATATTTTTAATATTAAATGAACATTGTATAAAAGGGATCTATAAAACTGATAGTTATTGTTTTATTTGACTCAAATTACAGTATATTTTTGTATATGGTTATATGTATCTTTTAAAAGATACATATTTGTTTAAAAGATACATATTGCTTTGTTTATTGCTGGTATACAATTTGTTCCAGTATCAAGGCTGATCTTATTTACATTGGTTTGTAATGCCACCTTTACTACATGTAAGTTTTGTTCTTGGACTGTATATTGGTATTCTATGCAACACCACACTATCTTAATTTCTAGAAGGCTTATAGTATATTTGCTGTGTGGCAAAGCAAGACCCCTTCATTTGCTTTACAAACACTTTTTCTTGGCTAATATTTTGCTTTATCTTCAAGTAAATTTTATAAATACCATGTCAAGTTCTGCTAAAACAAAATCTTGATGAAATTTTATTGGAATGCACTGACTGTACAGATTACTTAAGTAGAATTTATATGATACAATAGTGATTTACCTCTTATAGTAATATGCACATTTTCCCACATAGTATCTGAGTAAATCTTGGACCTTTCACCATCCTTATACACTCAGCCTCCCGAGTAGCTGGGATTACAGGCAATTGCCACCACGCCCGACTAATTTTTCGTAATTTTAGTAGAAATGGGGTTTCACCATGTTAGCCAGGCTGGTCTCGAACTCCTGACCTCAGGTGATCCACCCACCTCGGCCTCCTAAAATGCTGGGCTACAGGTGTGAGCCACCATGCCCAGCCCAAAAAGTTTTAATGGAACTGGTATCTCTACAATATGGAGTCTTCCAATCCATGAACTTAATTAATATAAAATTGTATAGGTTGGAGTGCAATGGCACGATCTCAGCTCACTGCAACCTCCGCCTCCTGGGTACAAGTGATTCTCCTGCCTCACCTTCCTGGATAGCTGGAACTACAGGCATGTGCCACAACGCCTGGCTAATTTTTGTATTATTAGTAGAGACAGGGTTTCACCATGTTGGCCAGGCTGGTTCTGAACTCCTGACCTCAGTTGATCCACCCACCTCAGCCTCCTAAAGTGCTGGGATTACAAGCATGAGCCAGCCTGTTCTTTTTAAAAACCTTTTTCCTTCTCTTTGTCCTTGTCGTTATACTGACTAGGACTTTCAGAACAGTGTTAAATAGAAATGTTAATAACAGGTATTCATCTTGTTCCTGATCTTCAAGAATATATTCAACATTTCATCATTAAGTACAATGTTTCCTATAGGTTTTTTGGGCAGATTCCTAACTATTAGATTAAGGAAAGTTCTGTTTCAATTTTGCTAAGCTTTGTTTTCATGAATATATATCAAACTATAAGATTTTTTCAGCATTTATTGAGATATTCCTGTATTTTTCCTTTAATATATTAATGTACTTATTTACATTAATTTATTTTCTAATTTCAAATCAGTCTTTCATTTTTACCTCATTGCTAGATTCAGTTGGCTAATATTTGATTTATGAATTTTCCATCTTTATTCTTCAGTGAAATTGCATGGTAATTTTGCTTTTTTGTGCTATTCATGTCAGATTTTGGTATAAAGGGTATGCTAACATCACAGAATGAGTTAAGACTGGCCCTTGTTATTTTATACATTGGAATAGTTTCTGTGAATTAGGATTATTTATTTCTTGTAAATTTGGTAGTATTAGCCTATAAAACCTAACTACTGATGCAGTATTATTGGTTATGGTACTACTTGGGCTCTCTAATCTTTTACTAATGTCAGTTTTGGTAATTTCTACTTTCTAGGAATTAGCCTATTCTTTTGAACTTTAAAATTGTATTGGCATGAAGTTGTTCACAGTATCTTCTGTTTCTATTTTTAAACTTTTAAGGCCAAATGCAGTGGCTCACACCTATAATTCCAGCACTTTCAGTGGCTGAGGCAGGAAGATCTCTTGAGCCCAGGAGTTCAAGACCAGCCTGGCAGCATAGCAAGAGGCAGGAGAATTGCTTGAACCCAGGAGGCAGAGGTTGCAGTAAGCCAAGATCATGCCATTGCACTCCAGCCTGGGCAACAGAGCGAGACTCTGTCTCAAAAACAAAACAAAACAAACAAACTACACAAACCATGTGAATGCATCACAATGAATTATGCCATTCTCCCAAAGGGTGCACACTCATGTAGCTATCACATAGGTCAAGAAACATAATGTTACCAATATAGCCCACTGTCTGTCTCTTAATTGCTAATCCCTCCTTACTGCTAATACCACCATCCCAACTTCTAATACTGCCTTAAACATTTTTTAAATGATAGAGTATGTATTCCTTCATAGCTGGTTTATTTTACACAATGTTATGTTTTGTGAGATTCACCCATGTGGCTGCCAGAGCTCTTGCATTCTCGAGTGTTATTCCACTGTATAAATACACTACAATTTATACATTCTACTATTGGTAGATAGTTGTGTTCCTTCTACTTATGAATAAGACTGCTTTAAATTCTGGTACATGTCTTGTGATACAATTATGTTTACATTCCTGTTAGCCAGATACTAGGAATAAAATATAATTATAGGGTACACTAGTTTGATCATTTATAAGATAGTGACAGGCCGGGCGCGGTGGCTCATGCCTGTAATCCCAGCACTTTGGGAGGCTGAGGTGGGTGGATCACGAGGTCAGGAGATTGAGACCATCCTGGCCAACATGGTGAAACCCCATCTCTACTCAAATACAAAAAAGTTAGCTGGGCGTGGTGGCACGTACCTGTAGTCCCAGGTACTCGGGAGGCTGAGGCACAGGAATCGCTTGAACCCAGGAGGCAGAGGTTGCAGTGGGCCAAGATCACACCACTGCACTCTAGCCTGGTGACAGAGCAAGACTACGTCTCAAAAAAAAAAAAAAAAAAAAAAAAGATAGTGACAAAGGCCAGGCGAAGTGGCTCACACCTGTAATCACAGCACTTTGGGAGGCCAAGGCGGGTGGATCATCTGAGGTCAGGAGTTTGAGACCAGCTTGACCAACATGGTGAAATCCTGTTTCTACTGAAAAAAAAAAAAATTTAGCCGGGCATGGTGGCAGGCACCTATAATCCCAGCTACTTGAGAGGCTGAGGCAGAATCACTTGAACTAAGGAGGCAGAGGTTGCAGTGAGCCAAGATTATGCCACTGCACTCCAGCCTGGGCAACAGAGTGAGACTTTGTCTAAAAAAAAAAAAAAAAAAAAAGACAGTGACAAATAGTTTCAAAGTGGTTCAATTGCACTTTAATCTTTTTATTATCCTTTTTTAAATATTCTTTATTATCCTTTTTATCTTCTTTGGGTATAATTTGTTGTTCTGTTTCAAAGTTCTTGAGATGCTTACTTAGCTTATTGACTTTCAGCCTTTCTTTTCTAATATCTGCATTTAGGGATCTATAGATTTTCCTCTATATATGGCTTTAGCTGCAATTGCACAAATTTTGATAGTGTTTTCATCATTCAGTTTTAAATATTTTATAATTTATACTGTGATTTATTCTTTGACTCACAAGTTATTTAAAAGAGCATTTTCAAAAATAAAGATATTTTCTAGTTATTTATTTCCTGAAGTTTCATTGAAGAACAAACCCTGCTCAATCTCAATGGTTGGAACTGTATGAATTTGCTTTTTGTGTTGTCTGATGTTAACATAGTACACCAACTTTCATTCAGCTAATGTTAGCAATAGTATGCCCTGACATCCTTTTACTTTAAAACTCTGTATCCTTACATTTCAAGTATGTCTTCCGTAAGCAGTTTAAAAAAATCTGATCTGACAATCATTGTCTCAGTCAAATTACATTTAATGTAATTACTAGCAATCTTTGAGTTGAAATCTGTCACCTTAGAATTTACTTTCTAAGAATTTGTCCTATCTGTTCCATGTCCCTTTTCAGTTGCTTTAAAAAATTTGTTGGCCAGGCACATTGGCTCATGCCTGTAATCCTAGTGCTTTAGGAGGCCAAGGCAAAAGGATAGGTTGTGGCCAGGAGTTGGAGATCAGCCTGGACAACATATGGAGACCCTATCTCTATAAAGAAATAAAATAGCCAGGCATCACAGTAGCTTGTGCCTGCAGTCCTAGCTGCTCAGGAGACAGGCAGGAGGATTGCTTGAGCCTAGGAGTTGGAGGTTGCAGTGATCTCCAGCCTGAGCAATAGTGCAAGACTCCATCTCTAAAAAGTTATGTATATATTTACTATTGATATCTCCCCATACATTATTTAGTATGTTAAATATATTATTTTACTATTCTTTTAGCAAATACCTAAAGAGCTAACATCATGCATCAACTTTTTAAACTGAAGTACAAAAATTATTACTTCCTGGATGATGCAAGAACCTTAGCTCACTTCTACTGCCTTTATCCCATCCTAATATTTAATTGATTAGGTATAATTATATATAAATTTAATGCTCTACTAAAAATTCTTATTGTTTTATACCATTCCCAGCCTGAGCAACAAACTGAGACCCTTGTCTCTACAAAAAAATTTAAAAATTAGCCAGGCATGCTGGCATGTGCCTGTAGTCCCAGCTACACGAAAGGCAGAAGCAAGAGGATTGCTTGAGCCCAGGAAGTCAAGGCTGCAGTGAGCCGTGTTCACGCCACTGCTCTCCAGCTTGATGACAGAGAAAGACTCTGTCTCAAAAAAAAAAAAAAAAGTTTTCATTCATTTTGATTTACATGCATATTTACTTTTTGTTCTTTTTATTTCTTCCTGTACCTCTGATCTTCCATCTTTTTCCTTCCTTCTAAGAATAATTTTTGTTACCTGTTTCTGTGTAGATCTGATAGTGGCAAATTCTCTCAGTATTTGTCTGGAAATATCTTTGTCTCTTGACTTCCATTGTTTCTGCAGCGAACTTAGCTCTCTCTTTGAGCCTCCTTTGAAAGTAATCCATCTCTTTCCTCTAGCTGCTTTTAAGATTTTCTTTGCCTTGTGCATGTATATGTTTTATTTTAATTTTAGCAGCTTTACTCTTGTAGCTAAGTGTGGTTTTATCTTTCTCTGTAATTTGTTTGTTTTTGAAGTAGGGTTGGAGTGCAGTGGTGCTGGAGTGCAGTGGTGCAATCTCAGCTCACTGCAACCTCAACCTCCCAAATTGAAGTGATCCCCCTCCTTCAGCCTGCCAAGTAGCTGGTACCATAGGTGTATGCCACTGTGCCCAGCTTATTTTTTTGTATTTTTTTTGTAGAGTCAGGGTTTCACCGTGTTGGCCAGGCTGGTATCAAACTCCTGAGCTCAAAGGATCCAACCACCTCAGCCTCCCTAGGTGCTGGGATTACAGAGGTGTGCCACCATGCCTGGCCTGCTTTTTTTGTCTTTCTCTTGCTTCAGATTTATAGCCCTTCTTGAATCTACAATGTCTTTTGTTAACTTTTAAAATTCTTATACATTATCTGTTCAAATATTGATTTATCCCCATTCTCTTTAATATCTCTGAAACTCCACTTACATTTATAAGATCTTTTCCCTGTATTTTATGACATATATCAATCTCTGTGTCCCATTTTAGTAAATCTGAGCTTTATTCTATATATTTTTTCTCATCTATTTTCAAGCTCACAAGTTACTGTACTTTTTTCTCATCTATTCTCAAGCTCAGTTACTGTACTTTTTTGTTCTAGGATTTTCTTTTTATAGATTCTAGTTCTCTGCTAAATTTCTCCATCTTACCTTTTAATTCCTTGAACATATTAAATAGTTTTAATGTCAGATCTCCTGTGCATCTATTTCTATTGCTTGCTGATTTTTCCTGGTTTTTCAGACAACAAATCTCCTTGTATTAGTGCTCATCACCATATACAAAAATTATAGGTATTAATATAAAGCACTGGATGATTTATCTTTTTTAAAAAATTTCTTTAGAGACAGGGTCTTGCTCTGTCACCCAGGCTGAAGTGTAGTGGTGTGATTATAGCTCACTGTATTCAAACACCTGGGCTTAAACAATCGTCCTACCTCAGCCTCCAGAGTAGCTAGGATGGCAGGCACACACTACCTTGCCCAGCTAATTTTTAATTTTTTTTCAGAGATGAGGTCTCTCATTATGTTGCTCAGACTGGTCTCCAACTCCTGGCCTCAATGAATCTTCCCTCCTTAGCCTCCTAGAGAACTGGGATTAAAGGTATAAACCACAGCGCTCAACTGCGTATTTTTTTTCCATGTAAGATTCATATTTAATTATGGCAAGTAAGCTAGAGTAGAGGTGCTGGCAATCTCAGATCTTCTTAATCTATGTAGGAAATGAGATGATTTGAAGCTGGCCTTTAGTCCCTATAAGTATGGCCTATTCTTGATTCACCCTTAGTCCTAGGATATATGTTGGGTGGGGGAAATAGAGTTTCAATCCCCAACCTAAATTGCGGATCCTAAATTGCAGTTCTTGTAACCTCATCTATCCCACCCATGAGTCCATCAGAAATACCATTCAGAGCCGGGTGTGGTGGCTCACGCCTGTAATCCCAGCACTTTGGGAGGCCCAGGCGGGCAGATCACTGGAGATCAGGAGTTCAAGACCAGTCTGGCCAACATGGCGAAACCCTGTCTCTACTAAAAATACAAAAATTAGCCGGGCATGATGGCAGGTGCCTGTAATCCCAGCTACTCAGGAGGCTAAGGCAGGATAATCACTTGAACCTGGGAAGCGGAGGTTGCAGTGAGCCCAGATCGCACCACTACACTCCACCCTGGGGGATACAGCAAGACTCTCCCTCCAAAAAAAAGAAAGAAATGCCATTCAGTCTCATTGTTGCTCCTGCTTTTGAGATTGACAGATGCCGCTCAGAGAAAAATAAGCTCAAATGCTGGGTTCACATCACTGGCTTTCCTATATTGTAGAACTTGACCCTACAATTTCTTCATTGCCCTGATAATTCTCTAATCCCCTCAAAATATTAAATATTTAATATTTCCTCCAGCTTTTCTGATTATTCTCAGTTGGAAGGTTGATCCAGACCATCTACCTCTTGCATATAAAGTTGTCTCCCACTCCCTTCTCCCCACTTTTTTTTGAAATGTTGTTTTGCTCTTATTGCTCAGGCTGGCTGGAGTGCAGTGGCGAGATCTCGGCTCACAGCAACCTCTGCCTCCTGGGTTCAGTTCAAGCAATTCTCCTGCCTCAGCCTCCCGAGTAGCTGGGATTACAGGCGTCAGCCACCATGCCTAGCTAATTTTTTGTATTTTTAGTAGAGACGGGGTTTCATGTTGGCAAGGCTGCTCTCAAACTCCTCACTTCAGGTGATCCAGCTGCCTCAGCCTCCCAAAGTGCTGGGATTACAGTCGTGAGCCACTGCTCCCAGCAGTCCCCCACCTTCTTTTTTTAGAGACAGAGTTTTGCTCTTTTGCCCAGGCTGGAGTGAAGTGGCCCAATCTCAGCTCACTGCAACCTCCACCTTCCAGGTTCAAGCAGTTCTGCTCAGCCTCCCAAGTAGCTGGGATTATAGGTGTGCCCACCACCACCCCTGGCTAATTTTTGTATTTTTAGTAGAGACAGAGTTTCACCATGTTGGCCAGGTTGGTCTCGAACTCCTGACATCAGGTGATCCACCCACATCAGCCTCCCAAAGTGCTAGGATTACAGTTGTGAGCCACCACACCTGGCCTGTGTCCCCCATTTTATTCTGAATATTGTCTGTGCATTTTCTCAATATCATGAATGCTGTTCGTTTTTCTAAGTGTTTTCAAAGACAAACCTTTGTCCCTATTCAGTATTTCTATTGGTTTTAAAAATTTCACTAATTTCTACTTGTTTTACTGTATCTCCTTCTGCTCTCTTTAGATTGATTTTGCTATTATTTGTAGATAACTTTGCTATTCTTTCTTGAGATGAATACTTAGCTCATTAATTTTCCTCGTCTTCCTTTTCAGTTTATTAAATACTATAATTTTCCTGCGAAGTACAGCTTTACTTGTATCCAACACATTTTGAGACACATGATTTTATTATCATTTAGTTCTGAACATTTCTAATTTCAAGTATTTCCTATTTGACCCATGAATTTATCAATGCTTTTTGAAAATGTATGAGACATTTCTAGTTGTGTGTGTGTGTGTGTGTGTGTGTGTGTGTGTGTGTGTGTGTGTGTTTTGAGACAGAGTCTCATTCTGTCACCCAGGCTGGAATGCAGTGACAACCTCAAACTCCAAGCTCAAGCAGTCCTCCTGCCTCAGCCTCCTGAGTAGCTAGGACTACAGGCACATGCCACCACACCAGGCTAATTTTTAAATTTTTTGTAGAGACAGTCTCTTTTCATTGCCCTGGCTGGTTGTGAACTCCTAGCGTATCCTCCCACCTCAGTCTCCCAAAGTGCCAAAGTGCTGGGATTATAAATGTGAGCCACTGTGCCAGACCTCCAGTTATCTTTTTAATTACATTTGTCTCTTGACTGCCAAAAAACATTTTATATATATACACACACACACACACACACACACACACACACACGTCTATATATATATATGTAGACATATATATATGTCTACATATATATATATGTCTACATATATATATGTCTACATATATATGTCTACATATATATATATGTATATATACATATAGACATATATATATAGAGAGAGAGAGACAGACAGACAGGGTCTTGTTCCGTCGCCCAGGCTGGAGTGCAGTGGCGTGATTTTGGCTCACTGCAACCTCTGCTTTCTGGGTTCAAGCGATCCTCCCACGTCAGCCTCCCAAGTAGCTGGGGCTATAGGCATGACCACAACTGGTTAATTTTTGTTATTTTTTGTAGAGACACTCTTGAATTCCTGGGATCAAGTGATCCACTGCCTCAGCCTCCCAAGTGCTGGGATCACAGGTGTGAACCACCATGCCGGTTAGTTATCTTTTAATTTATTTCTAGTGATCACATTGTGGTGAGAAATGGTATTCTATATGATACCAATCTTTGGAAATTTGTGGTCTCATATGAAAATTTTATAAATGTTCCTTGTGTATTTGAAAAAAATAAACATGAAGCGGCTGTTACATACGGTTAAGTGTGATATTCAAAAAGGTTAAAAATTCAGGCCAGGTGCAGTGGTTCAAGCCTATTCTCCCAGCTCTTTGGGAGGCCGAGGCGGGTGGATCATCTGAGGTCAGGAGTTTGAGATCGGCCTGACCAACATGATGAAACCCATTTCTACTAAAAATACAAAATTGGCCGAGTATGGTGGTGCATGCTTGTAATCCCAGCTACTTGGTAGGTTAAGGCAAGAGAATTGCTTGAACCCTGAAGGTGGTGGTTGCAGTGAGCCAAAATCACAATTTTGCACTCTAGCCTGGGCAATAAGAGTGAAACTCTGCCTCAAAAAAAAAAAAAAAAAAATCAATGGTAATATAAATTAACATGAGTAAAATTAAAAACATTTTCTAAATAAATTACCTATATAGATTATTAAAATGCCCACCAACTGATAACCATCGTAGCTCAAATTGTTCATTAAATTATTCTAGTTATTTTAATTCGTTTATTAATTTTTGGAACTGGCAGCCATAATCTTTTATTTGACACAGATGCCCTTGTCTGAACCATGAACTAACATGGGAAACTAAATAAAGCCCTTCTGAGAATATCCACATTAAATTTATAGTCATTAAGTAACTTGTAGTTGTGATACATTTTTAAAAATCACTCTTTCTTAAATTTTTTTTAGAGACAGGGTCTCCCTATGTTGCTTCAGCTGGTCTTGAACACCTGAGCTCAAGCAATCCTCCACCTTCAACCTCCCAGAGTGCTAGGATTACAGGTGTGAGCTGCTGTACCTGACCTAAAAAAAAGAGAAATCACTCTTAACATCAACAGAATTGTTCATGGGAGCTAAATCTTCTTTGGCTTTTGCTGAAGTAACAATAAGTATATTTAAAAATGTTTTTAGCCCTTTGAATGTTTGCTGTTAGTTTCATATATTCAATATTTGTTTAAATGTATTAATAACTTGATATTAATCACAAAAATAATTTGATATGTTAAATTATGTGAAACATAATCACTCAGTCCAGATGAGAGGTAATGTAATACGGCAGTTAAGAGCATACACCAGGGTACAGAACCTTCATTTAATAACCTTTCTGCTTCTTAATTCCCTCAACTAAATGTCTAGTACAGAGAAAAAGATTTATTTTGGTAGTCATTTTCATTTATAAAATGAGTGTCATTAGGCCAGGTATAGTGGCTCACGCCTGTAATTCCAGCACTTGGGGAGGCCGAAGTGGGCAGATCATGAGGTCAAGAGATTGAGACCATCCTGGTTAACAGGGTGAAACCTCATCTTTACTAAAAATATAAAAAATCAGCTAGGCATGGTGGCACATGCCTATAGTCCCAGCTACTCAGGAAGCGGAGGCAAGAGAATTGCTTGAACCTGGGAGGCAGAGATTGCGATGAGCAGAGATAGCACCACTGCACTCCAGGCTGGGTGACAGAGCAAGACTCTGTCTCAAAAAAAAACAAAAAACAACTATTAATGCCCACTGTAGGCAGGTTTTCATTGGGTTTTGGCACGCTTGTCCTATCTAAATAATGGTGAAATTAAACAAGAATGATAAAACCAGGGATGTACATCCCAGAAGTTATGCATCCATAAGCCATCCCCATAGGCCTCAATCGTCTGCTGTGGATTCTATCCCTCCATGGGAGTGTGCACTGTGCCAAGAGAATTAATATATCTGGATGATAACTGCAGTAGCACAATACTATTACTCTCATTTGACTGCTCTCTTCTCTCTGGATCTCCAGAGACTGCAGTTCCCAAAGGGGTCATGTGAGAGTGACATGAGAAAGGTAGGCAGCCCTACTCTTAGAGAAGCCAGATGGTCACTAGCCGTCTGCCTATGGATTTTTTTGTGTGTTGGAGGGTAACAGGCATGGGTGAGGAGCAATTAGAACGGGTCCTACCCACCCTGTAGTTCTCCAGTGAGTTGTTGGTTGACAGCCTCTTGCTGTGCCAGTTCTTAACTCTTTAGTTGCTATATAATTGGTTACTATAGGAAGTCCCAAGGAAAGCGATGAAGCATTAAGATGCACTTAACAGGCTTGGGTCAGTAACTATTCAACCACTAGAGACATATCAATATTTTAACAACTGGTATAGCCGAACCAGTGTGTATCAGCTGAATATCAGGCCTGAATGTAGTCTATAAATGCCATTAAGAGTAAGATTTTAAGAAGTACTGTTTTTTTATTTACTTATTTAATTTTTTGTAAGACACGGTCTCACTCCATTGCTCAGGCTGGAATGCAGTGGCACAATCCTGGCTCATTGCAGCCTCCACCTTCTGAGCTCAAATGATCCTCCTGCCTCAGCCACCTGAGTGGCTAGGACAAAGTGGCACATCACCACAACCGGCTAATTTTTGTATTTTTTTGTAGAGACAGGGTCTCCCTATGTTGCCCAGGCTGGTCTCAAACTCCTGGGCTCAAGCAATCTGCCTGCCTTGGCCTCCCAAAATGCTGGGATTATAGGCATGAGCCACTTTGCTGAGCTACTCTTTGTCTTTTAATTAGAATATTTAGTAGCTTATAGTTATTGTAACTAGTAATATTTTGATTTATTTTCAGCTATTCTTTGTGCTTTTTATTTATCATACCTTGTCTTTTTTTTCTTGCCTTCTTTTGGAATTTTTTTCTCATTCCATACTCTTTCTTGTACTAGTCTGGAAATTATAATCTTTCTTGTCTTTTGGTTCCTTGAAATTTTTAAATACCTATTAAAACCAAAAGTTAACATGTAAATATCCCCCCAAAAACATAAAAACTTAGAATATCACCTCATTATTTTTATTTTGAAATGGAGTCTCACTGTCGCCTAGGCTAGAGTACAGTGGTGTGATCTCTGTTCACTGCAACTTCTGCCTCCCAGGTTCAAGGGAGCCTCCTGAGTAGCTGGGATTACAGGCACCAGCTACCATGCCCAGCTAATTTTTTTATTTTTAGTAGAGACAGGGTTTCACATTGGCCAGGCTGGTCTCAAACTCCTGACCTCAGGTGATCCAGCCACCTCGGCCTCCCAAAGTGCTAGGGATTACAGGCATAAGCCACCACACCGGGCCTCACCTCATAATTTATATGCTATTATTATCTTCTGTTTTTGTTCTATCTCTATTAATCTCAAAAGACATTATCAGATTAACATTTACATACATATTTAAACACTTTTTGTTCTTCCTAGCATCTCAGAACTTCCGTTTAACAGTTTCATTCTCTCTAAACTTAGAATTTCTTTATTGAAGGTCTGCTTGCAAACTTAATCAGTTTTGCTTATCTGAATATGTATTTATTTCATCTTTGTTCTTGGCAAGGACAAATAACCCATCTTTGTTGGGTATAAATTTAGACTGAGGTTTTTGTCCTGGCATATTGAAAAGAATTACCACTGTCTCTAGATTTATATTATGGTTGATGACTAATTGGCTATCACTCTTATAGTTACTCCCTTGAAGCCTTTTTTCTCTATTTTTAAGATTTTATATTTATTGTCCCACGGTTTCACTACAATATATCTAGAAAGAATTCCTCCTTGGGTTTGTTAGGCTTCTTAAATCATGGCTTGATGCCTTCAATTCTGGAAAGTTCTCAGCTATTATGTCTTCAAACAGTCCCCCTTATACCATATAGTTAGCCAGAGTTCCTGAAGAAACTGGGACTATTCAGTTACTCTGGCTAATATGGTATGCTTTTTCTCTCTATGCTCTATGTTAGTAAATTTCCTTTTCATATTTTCAATCTCTGTGTTTTCCGGGTCTGTATTCTAGTTAGTTTCGTTGCTTCTTTTTTGCAATATGTGAATTATCTCTCTAGCTGTGCCTAATGTGTTGTCATGGAGAACAAGTTGACAAGGTCTGACGTACTATAATCTAAACGTTATCAATTTTACTTTTCCAAAATGTCATTTTAGAAGATGATACACTTGTTTTGGCAATGTTTCTATCACTTAAAACATTTTCTGAATTCTTTAGAAAGCACCTTCTAGTCCATTTATCATTTTTTAATACCAAATTCCTTGTATTCTGGTCTCTATTAAATTCACAGCTTTAATTCTTATATTCTGTGTCACTCCTCCTTTTCTGTATTGAGAAGTCCTTGTAGGTGACAGTGGTTATGCTACCTGGTAAGCTGATTTAACTCATATTTAACAGAAGGATATGAGAAATTATCTCATTTAACACAGATATGTCATCTATCTCTAAAATTACTTTAAGTCCTACATAAATGTAGGGCATACTAGATGAAGTAAGAAGACTGAAAACTTAAAACACTGAAGTATTTTCACTCATCACCCTGACAAAGATGAAAAAGAATGGCAATATGCAGTGTTGCCAAGGGTATGAAGAGACAGGGACTTCCGTATGTGTCTGGAATGTAGGAATCAGAATATAGTAATGAGAATTACTTTATCTTTGCAGAGGGCAAATCTTTGCACAGGGCAATTTAACAATAGGTGTAAAAATCTTATAACAATAACTCATTCTAGGGATTTATCCTAAAGATATAAATACAAAATATTTGTTCAAAGAGGATTTATTTAAACTAATGAAAAAATGTTAAATAATGTTGTAGAAATATATTTATTAGCATAAGCAGTTCACAATATACTGTAAGGAAAAAAGCAAGCTACAAAACAGTGATTCCATGTTTATATTAAAATTAACATACACAAAGAAAAAATTTCCTTCGATATCCATTTAATCTCTGGGATCATAGTGATGTTATAGGTATTTTTTGCTCATTTATTGCCTAGGTTTTACACAATGAACATATATGTTAATTGTGCAATTTAAAATTATTGAACTTTTTTTTTTTTTTAAGACGAGGTTTCACCGTATTGGCCAGGCTGGTCTTGAACTCCTGACCTCGGGTAGTCCTCCCGCCTTGGCCTCCCAAAGTGCTTGGGATTATAGGCGTGAGCCACGGCGCCTGGCCTGAACTGTTTTAAGTGCAAGTATCTAACCACCTTTTACAACACTGTTATGAGAAAATGAATTCTAGATTCAAACAAAAACTTTAAGCAATCTATCCCTCATTCTAACAGCTCTAAAATCTGTTCTTCTCATTCTACCCCTCCCACCCTCTACCTAAAATCCCACATCCAAAAAGTAGAAATAGCTACTTCTGAATTCCTGTATGGGTGGGAGGTTGGGAGGAGAGAGGCCAAGATATGAAGAGAGAAACTGAATATTTGAGAACAGACTGTTGGTGTTTTGAGAGAAACTTTAGGAATAGGGCTTGGCTGAAGGAAGGAGACGGCAAGGTTCCATGAATAAGCTTCAGCAAAATAGTTTCTCCTCTCACCAGTTTTCCACTTTATTGAGGTATATATTCACTGCTACATGCTCCAACCAATTGCTGTTAAGAAGAGACCCCAGAAACCCCAGCACCACGTGTGATTAGGAAGCACTTGCATCAATGAAATGGAATAGAGTCTATTTGCTCACAGTAATGCCTGCTTCTATTCCTTTGCTCCTTCCTTAGCAACTTTAGGTCTTTCTTTAGTAAAATTTTTTGCTGGCAGGGCACAGTGGCTCACTCATGCCTGTAATCCCAGCACTCTGGGAGGCAGAGACAGGCCGATCACCTGAGGTTGGAGTTCAAGACCAGCCTTACCAACACGGAGAAACTCCATCTCTACTAAAAATACCAAATTAGCCAGGAGTGGTGGCACATGCCTGTAATCCCAGCTACTCAGGAGGCTGAAGCAGGAGAATGGCTTGAACCTAGGAGGCGGAGATTTCAGTGAGCTGAGATCACGCCACTGCACTCCAGCCTGGGTAATAAGAGCGAGACTCCATCTCAAAAAAAAAAAAAAAAAAAAATTTTTTTTTGCTTTGTAAACCTATTCTTTTTCACCTTCTCTAACATGACATGCTGCCCTTCTACTACCATAGATATACGACCTTTGACATACCAATCATCCCCCTCTGAAATCCTTCTATCCCTTTCCCAGTCCTATCTTGACTAATTTATTTCCTACTTATTTTTTAAATTTTGGTTTAAGTGTCACTTCCTTAGGGAATCCGTGAATATCACAGTCCATAACAGGTTCCTTCAAGACTTTATCTCATCAATATACTTTATGCATTATTTAGTAGGGCTATCTACTATCTAGTTGAACCACTAAGTCCCAAGCTTAATGAAAACAGTGCCATTAGCTGGGTTTGCTCAGCATGGTTACTCCTGCCTTTGGAACATAGCAAGTGCTCAACAAATATACCCCGAATGAGAGAATGAATGAATGAACAACTGAGTAAATAACCAGCAACCCAGAGCCTTTGATGGGGTAAGGATTATATTAACTATGTCACCTCATGGTGGAACTGTGCAATTTTTTTCCTTTGATGGCTGACTTGTGTACTGACAAGACAAAGTTTTAAATAGATATGATTTTGGAAAGTTCCCGTTAAACCAAAGCCATACAAGAAATATTTAATCAGCTAAGAAAAAGGCTGTAGTCTAGTCTAGGGACTTCACAAATGGCCCAAATCATGAGAGCCACGTCTCTAAGGTATCAGTACTCTTATCTTCCTTGAGCAAAGGAACGCACTTGTCCCATCATGGCAAATTCAGGCACAGAATGCAAAGAATCTACAGCCTTCCTGTCCCCAACACAGGTTTAGGTGGGAAAACGCGAGCCTAGGATGATGGGGAGAAAGTAGGCATTTATTCAAAACGTATTTACTGAGCACCTACTGTGTACCAGAAAGCCCCAGTTGTGGGCCGGCTCTGACAGGTCCGCTGTGTGGCTTCGGGCATTTCTCCTTCACAGAGCCCAAGTCCTGAAGGCGAGCAAGTGGGGTCCCGCCTGCCTGCCTGCCTCAGAAATCTGGGCTAGGGGTTCCGAGAGCGAGAATGCGCTTCAGAAAGTGCCAGGCGGCACGAAGGCCAGCGGCCCCAAGCAGCATCGCTAACCTCGGCTCGAGCCAGCGGAGCGAGCCAGGGCGGCGATCCGCGGGCAGCAGAGCCAGGCGGAGGCGGGCGCCCGCCCTCCAAGGGGCCGCGCTTACCCGTCGGGCGAGTACTCGAGGTTGAAGACGGCGCCATGGGTGCGGGTGCTGAGGTACACCGAGTCCGCGGGGTGGATGGAACCATAGAGGCTAGTCATGGTGCGGAAATTGTCCCGCGCTGGGTCCACGAACAGCCCGCGCCCCAGGCTGCGCTCTTTGAGCCACCCGAACAGCCTGGCGCCAGGGCCGCCCATGCCCGCGCTGAGGCGGTGCTGGCCCCGACTCTCGGCCTTGCAGTCTGGCCCGGGCCGCCGGCGCGGAGGGGAAGGAGGTGACGGCTCTCCCTGGGCGGAGGCAGCCGAGGACTCCGGGACTCCGGGCGGCCCGAGCTCTCCGGCGCGTGGGGCCGGGGACAGCGATGGGGCACCGGGGCGGCGAGGGCTCCGGGCGGGTAGATGAGGAGGGGTCACATCAGCCCCTGGCTGTAGAGGTGAGAGCGGCCTGGCGGTTGCTGCCTGCCCCTCATAGGGCGCTGGCTCCTCAGCCCCGGCTCTGGCCGACCCGTCCCCTGCAGGACTATGGGGCCCGAAAGGAAACATGACCAACGCCCCCGCCCCCTGCTCCGGGCCTCTGCCCCGCCGGCCGACACCTCAGCGCCCCCACTCAGCTGCCACTTCCGGCGTGTAGCGGCCTAACCCCGCCGGCTGGAAACCTGCTCCGTCCCTCGGCCACCGTCCGCCGGGGACAGGGAAAGCTGAGACACCGCCGGGCTGGGGGCGCCACAGCCCCGGGAACGGAGGTAGGAAGCGAGGTAGTCTCTCACCCGTGTGAGTGAGTGAGGATGCGGGGGTTGGGGGTTGGGAGCCGGGCTGTATGGGGCATTAGCATCCGGGCACCTGATCTGGGTGGCCGAGAGTCGGTCTGTAGTTGTCAGTGACCGGTGGCCGCGTCCCCGGGGATGAGTGCACCTGACCAGTCAGTCCTGTAAGGCTGATTATGTACTGCTGTACACACTTTACATTGGGATCAGGGAGGGATTAGGAATTAGTGCATTAGGCCACACAGAGTAAGTGGCATGCCACTCTTAAAGGCACAAGTTCAGGGTGACCACAGGCAACTTCTTCCAAAACCTATTTGTCACAAGGCAAAGGAGAAACTGAGAGGAAACAGACAGGTTTGGATGTGCTACCCAAGTAATGGCTGAGATAGCCAGTCTGTGTATCTGGACTTAAATGAAAGATGGCAAACAAGTGATGGTTACTTTTATGACTCAACTTGATTGAGCTAAGGGACACCCAGATAGCTTGGAAAAACATTCTTTCTGGGTGTGTCTGTGTTTCCCGGACAGATTAGGATTTGAATCAATAGAAGATCTCGCCTCACCAATATGGACAGGCATCATCGTATTCATTGAAGACTGAAAAGGAACAAAAAGGCAGAAGAAGGGTGATTTTACTCTCTCAAGTTGGGACATCCACCTTCTGCTCTTACACATCAAAACTCTTGGTTCTCCTCGCTTTGGACTTGGGCACTCATCGTCAGTTTTCAGGTCTTCAGTCTTAGACTGGGAGTTATGCCATTAGCTCCCCTGATTCTCAACACCTTCAGACTCAGACTGAATTACACCACCAGATTTCCTGGTTCTCCAGCTTGCAGACTGCAGATCATGAGACTCCTCTCTAATCATATGAACCAGTTCTCATACTAAATGTTCTCTTACATCTCTATCTCCTATTGGTTCTTCTCTGGAGACCCCCTGGATAGGTCCTATCTACTATAGCAGCCTACTTGCTTGGCATTCACACCTGACTCTTCATGTGTATGCCAACAGGTACATCCTATGGAAGCCATCCTAGAAAGCCTAGGCTGTGGGATTTTGTACCTCTGTTGCCTAGCTTTCCCTGAATACTAGCCAGGGTAGGACAATTATTTGAGTAACCAGGCTATAGATTAGCCACTGGTCCAGGAGGCTGCCAGACCAAAAATCTTTGCTCATACAGACTCATGCTCTTGGGAATCTGAATTGGGAAATCAGAAGTGAAGCAGTTGGCCATGATGATTGGAATTGAAAAGTCATAAGGCAGAGTGAGGCCACTGGAGTCCTGAGCAAGCCAAAGGAGTAAGAGAAATCATGAGAAAGCAGCAGCCAAGAGAGAGAGAAAAGATCTGGCTTAGAGGGTGAAGAAGAAAGTTGATGACAGGAGGAGATACAGATATATAAAAAGAGACAAACTTAAACAGGTTAGACTTGTTCTTGGCAGCGTCCCCTACGGGGTCCTCCTGCAGAGAGTCCCTTGTATCAGAATGATGGCTCAATTTCAGTGTCAGTTTCCTGTGGGATGGTCACTTGATTTCACAATACCTGAAACAGGACGTATGCACTAACAAGAATCAGGGGCCAGGCACACCTGTAATCTCAGTGCTTTGGGAGGCCAAGGTAGGAGGATCTTTTTTTTTTTTTTTTTTTAATCCAGGGTTTCACTCTGTTGACCAGAGTGGAGTGGAATGATACAGTCGTGGCTCACTGCAGCCTCAACTTTCCAGGCTCAAGTGGCAGGAAGATCTTTTGAGGCAAGGAGTTTGAGACCAGCCTGGGCAACATCATGAAACTCTGTTTCTCTATGAAAAATAATAAAATCATTCTGGTGTGGTGATGCATGCTTGTAGTCCAGCTGCTTGGAAGGCTGAACCAGGAGGATCCCTTGAGCCCAGGAGTTTAAGGTTACAGTGAGCTATGATCACCCCATGGCACTTCAGCCCAGGAAACAGAGTGAGACCCCATCTCAAAAAAAACAAGGAATCAGAATGACAACCAAGAAAACAAATGTGTCCTTTCAACCAGGGAGCCTTCTGTAGCCCAAAGAAAACAACGTACTCAAGGATTAAAGTGATCCTATTATGTGAGCTTATTGAAAAATAAAAAGCAAATATTCATGTAATGTTTAGTATGTGCTTAATATTATGCTGAGTAAAGTGAGCCTATCATATAAGCGTATTGAAAAAATAAAAGCAAACATCTATGTAATGTTTAGTATGTGCCTAATATGCTAAGCTGGTTTATATATGTTAACTCAAAACTCAAGGTATGTTGGTACCATTATTATCCCCATTTTAGAGATGAGAAAACACAGACATAAAAAAGAAAAGTCAGCCTGAGAGTGGTAAAGCCAGGATTCAAATCCAGGCAATCCAGCTCCAGGTTCCATACTCATAACCAGGTGCTGTATATACATTTGTAGATTGGCTTGGATCTACAGCTCTTGCTGTACATACAAGCTCATTGCCAAGAATGGCAACTCAATGGTATTTTTTCAAAACCCCTAAATCAAAGCTAATCTACAAATATCAAGTCTGGCTCCTCCTTTTGCCTGAACCCTTTTAAATTCTGAACCTTTGAATAACTGTAATACCATGAAAAAGAACAACTTCTATTTGTTAAGTAAGTGTTTCACCAGGCTTATAGGTAGGAGCTTTGCAAGCATTGTCTCTAAATTTCCCTTTACTGGGAGCAGCCATAACTTGGCTACCATGAGGAAATGCAAGCTCAGTATTGCCACAGCTGCAGATTTTTCAAGAGATGCCACATGTGGAAGTTCAAAATGAGGCCTGCTGTCAGCTCAATGATGCTGCAAGAAATAGGACACAGGACAATATACCTCACACAGCAAGGAGATGCCTTGTGTGGCTGTGAGTAGGTCTTTGAGAAAAGACAGTCTCTGTTTTACAGGCATGAGCCACCGCACCCAGCCTCATATTCAGTTTATTTAAGAAGATACTGGAGGTTATGGACCTCTAGCAAAATGGTCAGGTAAAGCAAGAAAGTGTAAAAAAAAGTGATCTAAGTGGATCTAAGAAGGAGAGCAGTGCAGAAAGGTACAAAAGACAGCTTTACAAAACGGGAAGGAAATATGATACGTGTTACAATATGTATCAACCTTGAGAACATGCCAAGTGAAATCAGCCAGTCACAAAGGGACATATACTGTATGGTTCCACTTATATGCAGTAGCTAGAGTAGTCAAATTCACAGAGACAGAAAGGAGAATGATGGATGCTGGGGACTAGGGTAAGGTAGGGACGGGGAGTTATTGTTTCATAGGTACAGAATTTCAGTTTTGCAAGATGAGAAGAGTTCCGGAGATGGATGGTGGTGATGGTTGCACAACAGTGTGAATGTACTTAACACTAGGTATGTACTGAATGTACATGTCAAAATGGTTAAGATGATACATTTTGTTATGCATATTTTACCACAATTAACAAAAAGACAGCTATGCAGCAGGCCTGAAGAGCAGCCCACCCAAGTGGGAGGAGGACAGAGTGGGAAGTCTCCAGGAGAAAAACAGAAATGGAATGTTGGAATCTATTATATTGAGGCAAAAGACTGATGCCAGAGTAGTGGGAAAAAATTAACAAAGTATATAGAATAACAAGCAACTGACTGAAATGAGGCAATCACCAACTCCACGAAAAATAAAGGACTGTGTAAAATGTACAGTCTGTCAAGACAGGTAACAATATTTGTACTGGTAATGTAAAAAAATGGCTTCTGATTTAACCAAAAACTGTACTGTAACTATGCTGTGTGTTGGCAAAGCGTGGAGAGGGTGAAGGGTGTGGAAATAGGAAGAGCCAAAACCTCATCTACCTTGTCAGGAAGTCAACACACTCTCTTGAAATTAGGAAATCAAGCAATATCAGTGTAGTATATTTAAACATTGAGGTAAAAAACCAGAGGAAAGAGCTGTCGAAGAAGGTGGTTGTCTTTTCAGATGGGAACTGGAGGGTGGCAATGGGTAGGAATTTTTTTTTCATCTTCCCAAGCTGAAACTTTGTATCCTTAGACATTAAGGCACACTAACACCCATTTCCACCCCCCTAACCCCCACCCCTAAGCACCTGGCATCCACTGCTCTTTTTCAGAAGTCTTGTAGACTCAAAATTATCTGCACTGTTTAGGTGAAAACTAAAAGTGGAGATTTTTAAAGGTGTAAGTCATGTTACTGTTTTTCCTCAGGTATAGTTTTCAGCCTAGAGCAAAAGTAAACTTTAAGTGGTCTCTGCAGGTATATCTGACATAAAATGTTCATAAAGCTGGAGAAATACCTAGCAAGTTTAACAGTGGAGCTTTCCCTGGCACAGAAACTCCTTCACAGACTTCACACAATGCCTTTGATATACCAGTATCTAGGTTCTTGGGATTTGAATGTGTATGTGCATGTGTACAAATTTGGTAGTTTCAATTTGGTGTGTTTGATGCTATGATAAAGGATGGACAGTGAGCTATGGAAACACAGATGAAGGACAGTTCAACCCAGGGTCAGAAGATGCTCTCTGGAGGACCTGGTGATCAAGCCAGTTTTTAAGGAGAGGTTAAGCAGAGGGAGGGAGACTGGATTGTTACATGACATGAAGAATGGCACAGATCAGGACTTGTTTGGGGAATTTACAAGGAATTTGGTGTTGCTCAAGAAATGGAAGTCAGGGGAAAGCAGGATGAGGGTGGCAAGGTGAGCAGAGGAGAGGGTCACAGAGAGTCTTAGTTTTTTCTCTGTAGGTGATAAGATGCTCTTGGAGGGTTTTCAGGCAGGAGAAAGGCATGGTCAAAGCTGTGTTTGTTATTTGTTTTGCAACAAGTTTTTCCATGTATTTGCCCCATCAGGCTGAATTATCATCAAGAAGACATCTATTTTGCCTGTCTCCATATTATGTTTTTAGTTACGAAAAATTTTCAAACAAAATTAGAGAGGAGTATTAAAAAAAAATTAACTACGTGCTCATCATCCAGCTTCCATTATTAGGATTTTGCCACATTCATCTCTCTCTCTGTCTCTCTCTCTCTCCTTTTTCTGTGGAAATAATTCTTTATTGTGGTAAAATATATATAAACATAAAATTTACCATTTTAACCGTTTTTAGGTATATAGTTCAGTGATAGCAAGTATATCACATTGTTGTGCATCCATCACCACAATCCATAGCCAGAACTTTTTCATCTTCCCAAACTGAAACTCTGTACCCATGAAACACAGTAACTCCCATTGTCCCCTCTCTCCAGCCTCTGGCAACTATCAACTTTGTATCTCCATGGGTTTGAAGGCATTTCATATAAATGGAGTAATACAATATGTGGCCTTTATACTTAGCATAATATTTTCTAGGTTAATTTTACATTGTAGCACATATTAGCATTTAGTTCCTTTTAGGCCTAAATAATATTCTATTGTATGATATACCATACTTTATTCACTCATCAGTTGCTGGGGATTTGCATTATTTATAGTTTTGGCTATTATTAATAATTATGCTATGAACATTCATGTGCAAGTTTTTGTGTAAACATAAGCTTTCAATTTTCTTGAGTACATCCTAGAAGTGGAATTTACTTTTTTTTCTTTCTTTTTCTTTTTCTTTTCTTTCCTTTCTTTCTTTCCTTTCTCTTTTGTCCTCTTTCTTTCTTCCTTTCTCTCTTTCTTTCTCTTTTCTCTTCTCTCTTCTCTTTTCTAAGATGGAGTCTCTGTTACTCAGGCTGATCTCAAACTCGTGGGCTCAGGTGAACCTCCCGCCCAGCCCTTCTACAGTGCTGGGATTAGGGCATGAGCCACCACACCCCCGGCTGGAATTGTCATGTTATCTGGTAACTTTATGTTTAACTTTTAAAGAAGCTGCCAAACTGTTTTTCAGTTTTCAAAGTGGCTATACCATTTTGCAATTCTACAAGCAAGATGAGTGTTCCAAAATGTCTGTTTCCACAATAACACTGGTTATTATCTGTCTTTTTTGTTATAACCATCCTAGTGGAGGTGAAGTGATATCTCATTGTGATTTAATTTGAATTTCCCAGATGACTAATGATACTATCTTTTTATATGCTTATTGACTGCTCATATATCTTCTCTGAATAAATGTCTGTTTGGATCCTTGGCCCATCTTTAAATTGGGTCATCTGTCTTTTTATTATTGAGTTGTAAAGGTATTTATATATTCTAGATACTTGTCCCTTATCAGACATATAATTTTTAAATATTTTCTACCAGTCAGTGAGTTATCAGTTCTAATTTTGATGAAATCGATTTTTTCAATTTTTTGCTGAATGTTTGTGCTTTTGGTGGTATAGTGTCTTAGAAACCACTGTCAAATCCAAGGTCACAAAGATTTGCCCCTGTATTTTCTTCTAAGAGTTTTATAATTTTAGTTCTGACATTTAAATCTTTTACTCATTTAATTTTTGTATATAGTTTAAGATGGGGTCCAACCTCATTCTTCTGCATGTGTATATCCAGTTGTGCCAACACCAATTGTTGAAAAGATTATTCTTTACCCATTGAATTGTCTTGGCATCCTTGTCAAAAATTAGCTGATCATAAGCATGAAGGCTTTTTAAAATTTTTTTTTATTATACTTTTAAGTTCTGACGTACATGTGCAGAACCTGCAGGTTTGTTACATAGGTATACACGTGCCATGGTGATTTGCTGCATCCATGCCCATGTCATCTACATTAGGTATTTCTTCTAATGTTACCCTCCCCAATCCCCCCACCCCGTTATCCCTCCCCTAGCCCCCTTACCCCTACAACAGGCCTCAGTGGGTGATGTTCCCCTCCCTGTGTCCATGTGTTCTCATTGTTCAACACCCACTTATGAGAACATGCGGTGTTTGGTTTTCTGTTCTTGTGTCAGTTTGCTGAGAATGATGGTTTCCAGCTTCATCTATGTCCCTGCAAAGGACAGGAACTCATCCTTTTTTATGGCTGCATAGTATTCCATGGTATATATATGCCACATTGTCTTTATCCAGTCTATCATTGATGGGCATTTGGGTTGGTTCCAAGTCTTTGCTATTGTAAACAGTGCTGAAATAAACATGTGTGCATGTGTCTTTATAACAGAATGATTTATAGTCCTTTGGGTATATACCCAGTAATGGGATTGCTGGGTCAAATGGTATTTCTATTTCTAGATCCTTGAGGAATTGCCACACTGTCTTCCACAATGGTTGAACTAATTTACACCCCCCACCAACAGTGTAAAAGTGTTCCTGTTTCTCCGCATCCTCTCCTGCATCTATTGTCTCCTGATTTTTTAATGATCACCATTCTAACTGGCATGAGATGGTATCTCAATGTGGTTTTGATTTGCATTTCTCTAATGACCAGCAATGATGAACTTTTTTTCATATGTTTGTTGGCTGCATAAATGTCTTCGTTTGAAAAGTGTCTGTGCATGAAGGGTTTTTTAAAAATATTTTTTCCCATCTCTCAACTTTTAGCTGAAGATAATGGTTTATTTCTGTGTCTTAATTCTATTCCATGAATCTTTGTCTATCTTTATGCCTGTACAGCATTGTCTTGATTACTATAGCCTTGTAGTAAGTTTTGCAATCAGATATGTAAGTTATTTTGTTCTCACAAAAGAAGAATTTTGTTCTTCAAGATTGTTTTGGCTGAGTCTCTTGAATTTCCATACAGACTTTAGGAGCAATTTGTCATTTTTTGCAATAAAGTCAGTTGGGATTTTAAGAAAAATTGGATTGAATCTGCATTTCAATTTTGGGAATAGTGTTATCTTAGCAAAAAAAAAAAAAATATTTTTTTTGTAGAGATGTGGTCTCACTTTGTTGCCCAGGGTGAACAGGAACTCCTGGGCTCAAGCAGTCCTCCTGCCATGACCTCCCATTAACAATATTAAATCATCTGAACCATGAAAATGGGGTGGGGTGCCATTTCAATTCTTTAGGCAGGCGGATCAGGAGGTCAAGATATTGAGACCATCCTGGCCAACATAGTGAAACCTCATCTTACTAAAAAATACAAAGATTAGCTGGGCATGGTGGCATGCACCTGTAGTCCCAGCTACTCAGGAGGCTGAGGCAGGAGAATTGCTTGAACCCAGGAGGCGGAGATTGCAGTGAGCTAAGGTTGCGCCACTTTACTCCAGCCTGGGGCCTGGTGACAGAGCAAGACTCTGTCTCAAAAAAAAAAAAAAATATTTCCACAATGTTTTGTAGTTTTCAGAGTTTAAGTTTGACACTTCTGACCAGGTACAATGGCTCACGCCTGTAATCCTAACACTTTGGGAGGCTGAGTGTGAGGATTGCTTGAGCCCAGGAGTTCAACATCAGGTTGAACAACATAGTGAGACTCCTTCATCTCTACAGGTTAAAAAAAAAAAAAGTTTGACATTTCTTTTGTTAAATTAATTCTAAATATTTTCTTTGATGCTATATAGTGGAATTATTTTTATTTTTAAAGTTTTATTTTTGGGTTGTTCATTTCAAGGGTACAGAAATACAATTAATTTTTGTATATCCTGCAAACTTGCTGAACTTGTTAGTATTAATTCTAATGGTTTTTTTTTTTTTTGTATGGGGGGGTGCCTTAGGATTTTCTATATACCAGATCATATCATGTGCAAATATAGATGGTTTTAATTTTTCCTTTCCTATATAGGTATCTTTTTTTCTTTTTTTGAGATGGTGTTTCGCTCTTGTTGCCCAGGCTGGAGTGCAATGGTGCGATCTCGGCTCACTGCAACCTCTGCCTCTTGGGGTCAAGTGATTCTCCTGCTTCAGCCTCCTGAGTAGCTGGTATTACAGGTGCCTGCCACCACACCCAGCTTTTTTTTTTTTTTTTTTTTTTTTTTTATTTTTAGTAGAGACAGGGTTTCATCATGTCGGCCAGACTGGTCTCAACCTCCTGACCTCAGATGATCCACCCACCTTGGCCTCCCAAAGTGCTGGAATTACAGGCGTGAGCCACCGCACCCGGCATTAGATATCTTTATTGCTTTTACCTACCAAATCACCCTGGACAGAACCCCCAGTATAATGTTGACTGGAAATGGCAAGAGCAGACTTCCTTGTCTGATTCCCAATCTTAAGTGCAAAGCTTTCAGTCTTTCACTGTTAAGTATGTTATCTGTGGGTTTTTCATAGATGTCTTTTGTCAAATGGAGGTGGTTCCTTTCTAATCCTAGTTATTGAGGTTTTGTTTTGTTTTTGTTTTTAAATTATGACAGGGTATTAGACTTTCTCAAATGCTTTTTCTGCATGTTTTGAGATGGCATAATACATTAATTGATATCAGATATTAAAAGACCTTGCATACTTGGGATTAATTCCACTTGGTCACAGTATACAATCCTTTCTATATGTTGCTGGATTCAGTTTGCTTGTGTTTTATTGAAGATTTCTGTGTCTGTATTCATAAGGAATATTGATCTGTAGTTTCCTTTTCCTGTGATGTCTTTAGTTTTGATATTAAGGTAATACTGGCCTCATCAAATGAGTCAGGATGTGTTCCCTCCTCTTCTGTTTTTTTTGTAAGAGTTTGTGATAACTGGTATTGATTCTTATTTAAATGTTTGGTATAATTCATCAGTGAAGCCATCTGGGAATGGGCAGACTCTACCTTATTGCTATTACTGATGAGTTTGTTATTACCACCTAATATGGTTTGGCTGTGTCACCATGCGAATCTTGTCTTGAATTGTAACTCCCATAGTTCCCATGGGTGGTAGAAGGTGATTGAATTATGGGGTGGATCTTTCCTGTGCTGTTCTCAGGATAGTGAATAAGTCTCACAAGATCAGATGGTTTCAAAAACAGGAGTTTCCCTGCACAAGCTCTCTCTTTGCCTGCCACCATCCACGTAAGATGTGATTTGCTCCTCCTTGTCTTCTGCCATGATTGTCAGGCCTCCCCAGCCATGTGGAACTGTAAGTCCATTAAACCATTTTCTTCCCAGTCTTGGGTATGTCTTTATCAGCAGCATGAAAATGGACTAATACACAACCTCATGAGATCTTGTGTCAGTTATCAATGTATTGTCTCTCAGGTTCGAATGTTGGAAGCAGGCCCTAAGCGTGGCATAAACAGGCCTTAGGCTGGGCGTAGTGGCTCACGCCTGTAATCCCAGCACTTTGGGAGGCTGAGGCAGGAGAATCACGAGGTCAAGAGATCGAGACCATCTGGCCAACATGGTGAAACCCCGTCTCTACTAAAATACAAAAATTAGCTTAGCATGGTGGCGCACGCCTCTAGTCTCAGCTACTCAGGAGGCTGAGGCAGGAGAAATGCTTGAACCCAGGAGGCAGAAGTTGCAGTAAGCTGAGATTGTGCCACTGCACTCCAGCCTGGCGCCTGTCGACACAGCAAGACTGTCTCAAAAAAAAAAAAAAAAAAAGAAAACAGGCCTTAAACTGGCCATAAACAGGATATCTATAACACTATGACATCCTTGGAATGGCAGTGACGCACATTGCTAGAGGTTGTTGGTTTACTGGAGCGAAGGAAAGAAATACCTGACCCGCTCTTGGGTGGAAGACCGCTCAGGGCACTTCTGAACCACAAACAATAGCATGAGCAACCTGTGCCTTAATGACATGTTCCAGCTGCAGTAGATAAACACGCCAGAGCCCGTTTCTTGCCACTAGTAAAGAATGCTTTGTTCCCTGCGAAGAATGCTTTTAGTTAAATGATGATTATCACTTGCTTGCTGACAATAAATGTGTGAGTCAAACTGTATTCGAGGCTCTCACCTGGGAATGCTGAGGCCCCGTCGTCCCACACCTTTTTCTATCTCTGTGTCTGTTTATTAATTCCTTCAGTGCCACCTGAGTTGGGGTCTCCACAACCAAGCTGGTCTCGGCACCAAATTCATCCTTCAGTGCCTACTCTGAGAAAAAGGGTCTGAGCCTTAAATTTCTTTTTCCTTTGTTCTCTATCGTGATGATATGCTTTATAGGTAGAAGGCCCTGAAAAGGCATTTCAGGAGGAATGGGTTTTGCTTCTTGGTCCCATTGTGCTCACTGGCACACTTCTGCAGCACAGCAGCTTCTCCACATCTGTTCCTGCTGTGATTGGTGGCCAGAAACACTCAGCAGCCAGCAGTATTCCTTAGCACCCTATTGGGCAGTATTATAGCAGAAGCTTCCAGGAGACCCCTCCCCATTAATATGTTTCTTCAGGACCCTAGAAGTGCCAGAAAATTTTAGAGGGTGGATTTATGGCAAGTTTCACTGGCAGATTCCCAATGACTTCTTGCCATTTAATGAGCCATAGCCATACTCTCTTCAAAAGGGTCTCAATCAGCCCTGGTTGGAGGGGAGAGGCTTCTCCTTGGGAACTCTATCGCAGCATTAAGGTAGCAGCTGTTTCTTATATCTGCTATTGCTATTCTCTTTAAAGCTCTCTAGTTATTTTGTTGTTGTTATTTGAGATGGAGGGAGTCTTGCTGTCGCCCAGGCTGAAATACAGTGGCACGATCTTGGCTCACTGCAACTTCTACCTCCTGGTTCTTCTGTCTCAGCCTCCTGAGTAGCTTGGACTACAGGCACGTGCCACCACACCTGACTAATTTTTGTATTTTTAGTAGAGACGGGGTTTCACCATATTAACCAGGCTGGTCTCAAACTCCTGACTTCATGATCGACCCGCCTCACCTCCCAAAGTGCTGGGATTACAGGAGTGAGCCACCGCACCCGGCCAGCTCTCTAGTTCCCATTAACCACTGCTTCATTATTCCAACACGCTGTTATAGCTAATAATTCTTTATATATTAAACTTCCCCTATTCAAATGAGTGTGGTTTGTCTCCTGATTAGACCCTGACTGATAAAGATATCTTAAGCTTTTCTATGGATCCATCTATGCCTCGACCTTGTATATAGAAGGCATTCAATATGAATACAGTTTTCTTATGTAGTTGTCACAATTTCAGGCACTTTCATCCTTCTCATATTTCTTGAGCAGTTACTGTCTGTGCTCAGGAATCTTGCTGTGTGGCAGGAGATAAGAGGAGAGAATCAGTAGCTAGAAGAATACAACAGCAAAAGTGGCCTTGATGAATAGTCCAGAATGATAAAAACTTAGAGCACTAAAAAAAATTTGAGTAAGATGACACTGCAGAGATAAGCTAGAGTCAGATGATGACAGGCCTTGAGTTCTGTTGGGAAAGGCCATCTGCTGTGGCCTTCAGCATCTCTGCAAATGCTTGCTAAGTATGCCAACACAAGGCCTAACTTTTCCCTACTACTGAACCATTTCTAGCTAGTCATATTGGTATTTAAGCAGGTTAAGATGACTACAGCATAACTACCATGCAACAGCTCGCTCCCTTAGGGAAGGAGGCTGGTTTGTTTGCTACTTGCCACAAAAGATGCTACGCCCTTGGCTCTGGATCCCTCAGTCGTGGTGCAAACTGCTGCATGTGCAGCCACTGTCTGGGCCCATTGCATTTACTCCATAGGACTTGGGGACAGGCCAACCAGTGCTACCATGCTGATACTCCTACTGTATGCTGTGTTGAAAAACAGATTTCTTTATCTGATCCACCAAATCTTATCTACATTGGTACCAATGGAGTTGTGGCAGGTGAACCTGCTTTCTTGCTTAGTCATCTCCTTTGGAGGCTGGGGCTCTTCTCTGACAAAGGGTGCCATGACACAGGCACACACACACTACAAAATGAGAATAAACATGAAAGATGTTTCCTTATTTGAGGAATGCAGATAAATGGCAAAGCTGTTGGAAACCAGAAAACCATGTAATTTTGAGTATTTAAAACTGGTTCTGTATTGTGATACACCAAGACCAAACTTGAATGTCATTCCACATAGGAATCTAGCCAACAGAATGTAGTTCAGATTTGGGGAATGATGGTGAGGAAACTATATTTTATGGAATTGCTAACACATTTAAAAACAGTAGTTGATAAGAAAAAAGTGTGTTCTGGGCCGGGCATGGCAGCTCACACCTGTAATCCCAGCACTTTGGAAGGCCAAGGTGGGCGGATCACCTGAGGTCAGGAGTTTGAGACCAGCCTGGCCAACATGGCGAAACCCTGTCTCTACTAAAAATACAAAATTAGCCAGGCGTGGTGGTGCATGCCTGTAGTCCCAACTACTTGGGAGACTGAGACAGGAGAATCACTTGAACCCAGGAGGCAGAGATCACACCACTGCACTCCAGCCTGGATAATAGAACAAGACTCCATCTCAAAAAAAAAAAAAAAAGTGTGTTCTTTTACGTCTTACAATAAATCCTGTTTGAGAAGTTATAATCCTTGTGTAAAAACATCTGTAGCAAGTTTTCTCTCATTTGTGCCATGATAATTGTGGGCATTTATGTTTTTAGATTAAATCCTGTATTTGAATAAAGTTGTTAACAATAACTTCATGGACTTTTACGGTTAATTTCAGTAGGTAAATTAGCATGTAGTTCATTTATAATTTTAGGAACTAGTAAACTAAAAAATATTAAAAGTTCACTCAAATTATCACTTCCTTTATAACACCTGTCCTGACCCCTGCCTGCCTTCCATGTAGAGATAACTTTCATCCTCCATACCCTCAGGGCTGACACTCTATTCTGGTTGTTGCAGCCACCTTAACACTTGGTGTCTTCATGTGGAGAAAGTGAACTCCCCCAAGGGCAGGGACTAGGACTCAGCTGCCTCCCCAGCTCAATTCCTGGCTGAAAGCAAATGCTCAACTAGTGTTGTTGTTTAAAGGAAAAAATGCCCAACCTCACCAGCCCGTAAACAAAAAGCAACCGTGAGATCCCACCTTTCCAACGTCTAAACTAGCAAAGATTAGTTATAAAGAGGAAGTTCTGGGAGGAGTCCAGAAAGCTGCAGTCTGGTCCAACCTTTCTAAAGGTAAATTTGTCACTGTCCCCAAGAGTCATACTAATGTTGTGTAACCCCAAATTCAGGCTCATGTGCCTGATGCAGAGCTGAAGCCAAATGCTAAGACACAGGTGCCCGGAGATAGAGAAAGGTTTGTTCAACTGGGCCAAAGCAAGAAGGTGAAAGAGCAAGATCTCTCAAATGTCACTTAACAAAGAGATGACTGCAAGCGTTTTTATGGGGCTAGGGTGTAAGGGAGGAAGAGCTTCCGGGAATAGAAGGGGAAACTCTGTGCCTCTACAGTCTCAGATAAAACTTTGAGCAACCAGACTTATGGGCGTCAGTAGCTGGTCAAAAAGTCCTTAATGGCACTCATTGTTTCTGCAAAATCTTTTCATGACCCTGAAGTTATCTCTCCTGCTAGACAAAGAAACAGGACATCAGCAGTTTATAATTATATTGTGGGAACAAGAGATATTGGGCAAAACGCGAGCGCTTACTATGTGCATGCAAGCAAGGGCCTGATCAGAATTTTCACTACGGCCAGGTGCAGTGGCTCACGTCTGTAATCCCAGAACTTTGGAAGGCCGAGGCAGGCGATCATTTGAGTTCAGGAGTTCAAGACCATCCTGACCAACATGGTGAAACCCCGTCTCCACTGAAAATACAAAAATTAGACAGTTGTGGTGGTGCATGCCTGTAATTCCAGCTACTTGGGAGGCGGAGGCAGGAGAATCGCTTGAACTTGGGAGGCGGAGGTTGCAGTGAGACAAGATTGCGCCACTGCACTTCAGTCAGGGTGGCAGAGCGAGACTTTGCCTCTAAAAAACCCAAAACAAAACAGAAAAAAAAAAAGATTTTTCAATATTTCAGTTACTAAAAATGCCAGAGTACTTAAATCTCAAGGGGCCTGGTTACACTCCGAATGGGGAGACGTAGGCCAGAGACACTGGAAAGGGGAGCAGCCTCGACTGCTTTGGCTCCAAACCCGCAAGCCTGACAGAGAACCGGGCGTAATCCACCTCGCGATCAGCAGGGAAACACACGCGCCGGCGGAGGGCAAAGCCTCCTCCTCATTCCCCAATCGTTGCACTTTTCCCACTTTTATAACCAGAGAGGAAGCACGCGCTGCCTGAAAACGTGAATCGTGACCCATGGGACCCTAGGACCAACCCGCGCGCCCTCGAAGGCTTGAAGCCGGGTTTCAGACACTCATTCGCGGCCTCGGGCTCCCACCTGCCAGCGGACGAATTCCCGCCGCCCAGCACCTGCTGCTAGCTCGCGCCCCGCCCGCTCTGGGAGTGTCAGGGTGGGCGGTCCTCAGGAGTGGCGCCCCGCCCTGCCCCGGCTGTCGGGTCTCGAGAAAACTTTCCTCCCGGCCTCAGCTGTTGCATCTGTTGACCTGCTAGAACTATACACCGCTCGCCACGTGCGGCTCCCGCCCCGCCGCTAGGTCTGATCCGAGTTTCTTCCAAAGACTTCACTACCGACGTGGGGTGAATGAAGGACAGTCCAGAGAACATTTCCCCACCTGCCTCTTTGCCTGGCCCGAATGTAAGGTCATTGAGCGCCCTTCAGCCGTGGCGTTGAGCCTGCCAACATTGAGGCAGGCGGGGTCACCCAATACTTCTGGAGTGGGGAAGAGAAAAGCACAATTAACACTGTCCCTGCCACAGGAGCTCCCACTTTTGCCAGGGAAACTAACCTGGGAGTGGGAGCTCCTTTTATTTGTTGGCCTTTTATTACACCTAGCGGGGAAAATGGCTTGCCAAATTTGGAGAGTGTGTTAAAGATGAAACGTCTCAATCCTGAAAAATATAAAAGTTCGGCCGGGCGCGGTGGCTCACGCCTGTAAGATAGATGGCTGGCTACCGACACAATCACAGCCACCTTGGACGGGCACCTGTGAGCTGACGGCGATGAAGCTTCATAAACTGGTCCAATCCAACCGACCGCTACTGCCGGAACCGGAAAGTCATCAAGGGCGGGTGTTGGAAGCGGAGCGGAAGCGGAAGGCGGATACCGGAAACGGTGTTTGGGGGCTCCCGCCATGGCCGAAGTTGCGTTTGTCGCTGCTGAATCTCTCGCAGGCGGCAGGGCGCGCTCTGTGCGCTCAGTACTAGGTCAGGTGGTGCTCCCGGGTGAGGAGCTGCTCCTGCCGGAACAGGGGGACGCGGAAGGCCCTGGCGGTGCAGGGGAGCGACCGTTGAGCCTGAATGCTGGAGCGCGCTCGCGGGTGCGCGTTATTTGCGGCCCGGGCTTGCGGCGCTGTGGGGACCGCCTGCTGGTGACCAAGTGTGGCCGCCTCCGTCACAAGGAGCCCGGCAGTGGCGGCGGCGGCGTTGGCGGCGGCGGCGGCGGCGGCGTTTACTGGGTGGACTCTCAGCAGAAGCGGGTGAGGTGGGACTCCGGAGTGGTAGCCCTGCTTTAAGAAGACTGCCCAAAAGAAGAAAGGATGGGACCCTGAAGCCTTCCTTGTTCAGGCTAACCTAGAGCCCCTAGAACCACCGTAGTCTTGTGCCCACTTTTCATGTCCTTTAGAGGGTACGTGAACAATAGGAACATAGCCTGAGAAGGGCGACCAGGAGAGAAAAACCTTTGGAGACCGTTAGTCATGGTTATAGTCTCAAAACCCCAAAGGTCAGGGAGCAGCAGGCTTTCCCTTTGGAGTCTCAGGGGGTCAGGAGCAGGCTCAATGAGTGGATGTCAAGGGGAGTTAATTTCTCCTAGGACAGGTAAGAACTTTCATACAGAAAAAATTGTCTAACTATGGAATGGGCTTCCTTGGTTGTAATGATTCCTTTGCCACTGGATTTATGCTACAAAGCTAGGGACTTATTGGTTGGGGTGCTGAAGAGATACGGGGTTTGGGCTCAATTAACACTACCAGAAGCTGCAAACCCGACATTTTATGATGTGATTTTCTTTTACTGAAAGTGGCATACGATCAGATTTCTTTCTCATTAATGACAATAAGGTAACCACAAAGGACTTGCTGAAGGTATCTTCCAGCGGTATCTTGTTATTTATGGCTGTTTTCTCATTCTGTTTCCTTTTGTAGTATGTTCCAGTGAAAGGAGACCATGTGATTGGCATAGTGACAGCTAAATCTGGAGATATATTCAAAGTTGATGTTGGAGGGAGTGAGCCAGCTTCTTTGTCTTACTTGTCATTTGAAGGTGCAACTAAAAGAAACAGACCAAATGTGCAGGTAATGATGGGAGCCTTTGGTTTCAAAGCAAGAAAAACATCCATTCCCTAGAACAACTCAGATATCCAGAAGGCTACCTGAATTGTCTCCAAAGCATGACCTAGATCTCTGTGCATGCATGTAATTGCCCCAGGCTCAAAGAGTTTCTTCAGATGCTCCAGGACCAGAGCCACATACTTATTTTACATTGGCTACATTTGTTCTTGGCATGTTTCATTTCTACTGAGTTAAAAGTTTTTATCTGTCATCTCCATTATTTGTTATGTCCATATCCTCTGGAAAAGGAAGTCTTCTGTAGGCTTAGAGGAGGGACAAGTTGTGCACATTTTGACATTATCAGCTATCCATCCATCCTGGCTGTAGGTCCTAGGAGCTGAGAGAGGAGTGATATTATTGCCTTGGGTTTTCAGTTTGGGCTTTTCAGGTAGCATAGCCACACTCTTCTTGTCTACCCCAGCCCGACATTTAGTGATTTCTTTGCTGCTTCTCATTCACTTCTCATGCATATTTAGTTGCTTAACCCTATTTTGGTCCTATTTGATTCTATCTCTGATGTTCGCTATGTCCATCCCTTTATCTCCACTTTGCAAGTTCAGGCTTTAGCTCCCTCTTGACTGGACTCAGTCACTTCCTCATTAATCCTTGCCTCCACACTTTTACCTCACCATCCAGGGTTTTGAGAGCAGACATCCTCACACAGTCACTTTCTGGAAAAGAAAAAACAAGATTGTCCAAAATCTACAGAATTCCTTGGCATTACACTCTAGGTGTCTTTCCTTATCCCTGATTATACCCTTCATACAGCCCTACTTGAATCACACCAAAAACCACTAAACTCCATTTCCTGCCCTTATTTCTTTGCACATGCTGTTCCCTCTGGATTGCACTATTCCTTCTCAGCCTGTGGAACAAACACATTCTCGTCTTTTGAGACCTAGGCTAAACACAACCACCTCTGTAAAGCCATCCCCAGTTGTCACTTTTCTCCTATCTTTCTTCTAGCCCTTACTGGATTTAGTATATGTACCTCCTGACTGCCCTCCAAGACCAAATGCTTCTGAAAAGCGGAGAATGTTTTCTTTCTCTATAGTTTACATAGTCACCAACAAACAGTAGGTACTTAATACATTTTGTTGAGTAAACAGCGAGTTCACCCTCCATTTCCTCAGTTTCATCACTTTAAAGTTTAGCTCTATGAGGTTTTTAAGTAAATCTTGCAGGGAGAAGTGTCAGTGAATTCTTTTGTTTTGCTCTGAATAATTTGCATGCTGTGAGTTCCTTCCTCTCTCTGTAAATCTGTAATTCTCTGGGGTGGTGTCACCTAATAAAACTTTCTACAGTGATGCTGTTTTACATCTGCACTGATTAGTATGGTAGCCACTAGCTGTTGAGCACCTGAAATGTCGCTAATGCAACTGAGGAAATTAATTTCAAGTATCTAATTTTAATTAAATTTAAGTTCAAATAATTAGCTACCTACCATATTAGACAGTGCAACCCTAGAGGTGTTCTCTGGCCTTGAGATGGCTCCTCGTCTGTGATTTCCTGGTTGGTGAAAGGGAATGATACATGTGTTCCTTTTTTTCCCAAGACTCAACTCCAAAGTGACTGTAGAAATCCTGTAGTGTAGTCAGTCCCTTAACCACAGAACTGTAGGTGGCTGGCATTGATGGCTGCGGGAAAGAACCAATAGCAGCACCTGTAGAGTAGTTTGCTGAGAGGAAATGAACTGGTTTTTAATATCATTATAGGTTGGAGATCTCATCTATGGCCAGTTTGTGGTTGCTAATAAAGACATGGAACCAGAGATGGTCTGTATTGACAGCTGTGGACGAGCCAATGGAATGGGTGTCATTGGACAGGATGGTCTGCTTTTTAAAGTGACTTTGGGCTTAATTAGAAAGTAAGTCCTGATTGCTGGCTTCCCTGCCTTTTTTTATAATTATACATTGTTGAAAAGTTGGTTAATCTTCAGGATTCAGATTCTTTGTGACATTTGAATTTCTCCTCAGAGTTAAAAATCAATATCCATTTTAACACATTTGGAAACTCATGAATTTAATCCTATCTTCTTGTAAACATATCAAATTTAGATGTGTTTGGCTGTGTAGTTTCTGGTGGGCTAATACTTTGTGCTTTAAGCTCTTACTCTGTATTCATGTCTTCCCTCCCAGGCCTGTTCCTCAGCTGATATACTCAGCCCAAATGTGAAAACTGGCCTTTCCCCTCTTCTGAGTCAATTGAATACAGATGTACTCTGCTGTTATCAAATTATCAAATTTTTCTAATTATGGGGGTCACATGCAGCTTAGATTGTGATGTTCAAGCTTATGATGTTCAAGCCTATGTAGACATTCACAGAAGGCTTCTGCCATTTGGTCCTGGTAAGTTAAGTAGTTCCCACTGAGGCAGATTCTCTTTTTGGTGTTTAGAACTTTACCCATCCAAAGCTGTGCCATATTCAGGGGCTTTACTCCTATAACCAGTGAAGTTCAGAGCTATCTTGTATGCCTCTTCTTGCTACATATCCTAAAGATCTGGAGAATTAAGTTTGGACATCAGAAAAGCTTGTTATTAACCAAGCAGCTCCCGTGTGGTTTGAAAGAGCCAGTGTTCCTCTCCAGGTACTGAATTTAACACAAGAGAATAACATGGTCAGGAAAATAAGTGTAAAGTGTCTTTTAGCACTGTAGGTAACAAAAAAGTTACGCTTCCCAGTCTAGAATTAAGGTGCTCTGACAATCTAGAGGAATGATTTACATTTTTTGCAAAGTTGGTAACCTAGGGAGTTTGATTTCTTTGTCGGGGATAGCCCAACTTTGTCATCTCTAGTATACCTTTGAAAACTGTAAAGTTCTTGGAAGAAAGGAGGCAGCAGATGTCATCATGTGCCTTGTTCTTGTTCAACAACTATGGAGAACTGTTCAGAGAAGGAATCACATTCTAAAGGAGACTCCAGACACATCTTTGCCACTTTATTAAATTTCATTTTCTTTTCTCTTCCCACCAGGCTATTAGCTCCAGATTGTGAAATCATACAGGAAGTGGGAAAACTCTATCCACTGGAGATAGTATTTGGAATGAATGGAAGAATATGGGTTAAGGCAAAAACCATCCAACAGACTTTAATTTTGGCAAACATTTTAGAAGCTTGTGAACACATGACATCAGATCAAAGAAAACAAATCTTCTCCAGATTGGCGGAAAGTTGATACAGGTGGGCTTTTTTAATAGGTCAGTTGAGGCAAAAAACTATGGGTTTCCTGGGGAAAACTTTTTTCAGGTGAACCTCTCTCCATTTAAATACTCAGAAGATAAGGTGTGAATGTACGTATTATCTTATTAAGAGTCCTAAAGTATTTTTATAAGTTACTGGTTTTCACCCTCACTTTCATGGGAGGGAAAATCATTGCAAAATCAGGATATATTTTTTGTTCTGTACAATAAACTTTACTAAAACATTAGTATTATGATTTATTCAGAGTTAACTCCTTTAGTATTGCTAGAGTACAGCTTCCATAATTAACTGGAAGTCAGCAGTAAAATAATTTTCTGATTATAATAGCCACATTCATCAGAGGAAATGTAGAATACATAAAAAATATAAAGCAGCAAAGAAATGTCGCCTATAATTCCATTATTCAGTGGGTGAGTATGTAACAATGCAATACCATGTGTTTTCCATGTACCAAGTATTGTGCTTTGCATGGATTAACTCCTTTATTCTTACTAACTGCAGAAGACTCTTATCCTCATAATTGAAACAGGCACAGAATTTAACTTGGCCTACATTCTCTACTCTGTATGTTTATCAAATTGAAATTATAGTTTTATAGCTTATATTCTACTTTGTAATATACTTTTGTCTACTTCATATAGCATGATACATTTCACAACTTCCATGAAAAATTCATTAGTCACGTATTTCATGTTATAGGATATTTTTGATGTAGTTTATTATTATATAAGTAACACTGTGAGGATTTCTGAACTCATATCTGGCCAAGTCTTATTTTGCTAAAATCATTTCCTAGGAGCTAAGCAAAAAACTACCTGTTCCAGTTTGGATAAATGGTTAAGGTTTATAACAGAGTTGTAAAGAAAACTCTTCTATGCTATTTAGTATATTAACCAAAACCTTTAGGGGTTAAAAAAAAGACTGCCAGGTGATCCACATCAGCAATTCTTGGTTTATAGACCTCTTTGAGAATACCTGAGATACAGATCCCCTGAAGCCTATCCATAGAAAGTCCCTTTTGGATGAAAGAGATTTTAGAACTCATTGTTGATGTCTATATGTTGATATAGACCACAGAGTTTGGTGTGTTCCTAATGATGTTTTCTGAGGACTGAACAGTTATTTTTATTTCAGTAGCTTTTAGGTGTACAAGTGGTTTTGGGTTACATGGATGAATTTTTTTATTTAAGTTCTGGGGTACATGTGCAGAATGTGCAGGTTTGTTACATAGGTATACATGTGCCATGGTGCTTTGCTGCATCCATCCCCCTGTCATCCACATTACGTATTTCTCTTAATGTTAGCCCTCCCCAAACCCCCACCCCCGCTATCCCTACCTTAGGCCCTCAACCCCCTGACAGGCCCCAGTGTGTGATGTTACCCTCCCTGTGTCCGTGTATTCTCATTGTTCAACACCCACTTCTGAGTGAGAACATGTGTTTGGTTTTCTGTTCTTGTGTCGGTTTGCTGAGAATGATGGTTTCCAGCTTCATCTACGTCCCTGCAAAGGACAGGAACTTATCCGTTTTTAATGGCTGCATATATTCCATGGTGTATCTGTGCCACATTTTCTTTATCCAGTCTATCATTGATGGGCATTTGGGTTGGTTCCAAGTCTTTGCTGTTGTGAACAGTGCTGCAATAAACATATGTGTGCATGTGTCTTTATAATAGAATGATTTATAATCCTTTGGGTATATACCTAGTAATGGGATTGCTGGGTCAAATGGTATTTCTATTTCTAGATCCTTGAGGAATTGCCACACTGTCTTCTACAATGGTTGAACTAATTTACACTCCCACCAACAGTGTAAAAGCATTCTTATTTCTCCACATCCTCTCCAGCATCTGTTGTCTCCTGATTTTTTAATGATCGCCATTCTAACTGGTGTGAGATGGTATCTCAATGTGGTTTTGATTTGCATTTCTCTAATGACCAGTGGTGATGAGCTTTTTTTCATATGTTTGTTGGCTGCATAAATGTCTTCTTTTGAAAAGTGTGTTTATATCCTTTGCCCACTTTTTGATGTTTTTTTTTTCTTGTATATTTGTTTAAGTTCTTTGTAGATTCTGGATGTTAGTCCTTTGTCAGATGGGTAGATTGCAAACATTTTTTCCCCATTCTGGTTGCCGGTTCACTCTAATAGTAGTTTCTTTTGCTGTGCAGAAGCTCTGAATTAGATCCCATTTGTCTATTTTGGCTTTTGTTGCCATTGCTTTTAAAGTCCTTGCCTATGCCTGTATCCTGAATGGTATTGCCTAGATTTTCTTCTAGGGTTTTTATGGTGTTAGGTATTATGTTTAAATCTTTAATCCATCTGTAGTTAATTTTAGTGTAAGGTGTGAAAAAGGGATCCAGTTTCAGCTTTCTGCATATGGTTAGTTAGTTTTCCCAACACCATTTATTAAATAGAGAATCCTTTCCCCATTGCTTGTTTTTGCCAGGTTTGTCAAAGATCAGATGATTATAGATGTGTGGCATTACTTCTGAGGTCTCTGTTCTGTTCCATTGGTCTGTATCTCTGTTTTGGTAACAGTACCATGCTGTTTTGATTACTGTAGCCTTATAGTATAGTTTGAGGTCAGGTAGCATGATGCCTCCAGCTTTTTTTTGCTTAGGATTGTCTTGGCTATGTGGGCTTTTTTGGTTCTGTATGAAGTTTAAGGTGGTTTTTTTTCCAATTCTGTGAAGAAAGTCAGTGGTACCTTGTTAGCATTGAATCTATAAATTACTTTGGGCAGTATGGCCATTTTCAAGATATTGATTCTTCCTAACCATGACCATGGAATGTTTTTCCATCTGTTTGTGTCCTCTCTTATTTCCTTGAGCAGTGGTTTGTAGTTCTTCTTGAAGAGGTCCTTCACATCCCTTGTTAGTTGTATTCCTAGGTATTTTATTCTCTTTAAAGCAATTGTGAATGGGAATGATTTGGCTCTCTGTCTGTTATTGGTGTATAGGAATGCTTATGATTTCTGCACATGGATTTTGTATCCTGAGACTTTGCTGAAGTTGCTTATAATCTTAAGGAGATTTTGGGCTGAGACGATGGGCTCTTCTAAAAATACAAACGTATCATCTGCAAATAGAGACAATTTGACTTCCTCTTTTCCCAATTGAATACCCTTTATTTCTGTTTCTTGCCTGATTGCCCTGGCCAGAACTTCCAATGCTCTGTTGGATAGGAGTGGTGAGAGAGGGCATCCTTGTCTCGTGCCAGTTTTCAAAGAGAATGCTTCAGTTTTTGCCCATTCAGTATGATATTGGCTGTGGGTTTGTCATAAATCGCCCCTATTATTTTAAGATACATTCCATCAATACCTAGTTTATTGAGTTTTTAACAAAGGGCTGTTGAATTTTGTCAAAGGCCTTCTCTGCATCTATTGAGATAATCATGTGGTTTTTGTCTTTGGTTCTGTTTATGTGATGGATTACATTTATAGATTTGCATATCTTGAACCAGCCTTCCATCCCAGGCAGGGATGAAGCTGACTTCATTGTGATGGATAAGCTTTTTGATGTGCTGTTGGATTCTGTTTGCCAGTATTTTATTGAGGATTTTCGAATCAATGTTCATCATGCATATTGGCCTGAAATTTTTTTAGTTGTGTCTCTGCTAGGTTTTGGTATCAGGATAATGTTGGTCTCATAAAATGAGTAGGGAGGATTGCCTCTTTTTGTGTTGTTGGAATAGTTTCAGGACTAATGGTACCAGCTCCTCTTTGTACCTCTGGTAGAATTCAGCTGTGAACTCATCTGGTCCTGGACTTTGATTGGTAGGCTATTAATTGCTGCCTCAATTTCAGACCTTGTTATTGGTCTATTCAGGGATTCAGCTTCTTCCTGGTTATTCTTGGGAGGGTGTAAGTGTCCAGGAATTTATTCATTTCTTCTAGATTTACTGGTTTATGTGCATAGAGGTGTTTGCAGTAATCTCTGATGGTAGTTTGTATTTCTGTGGAATCAGTGGTCATATCCCCTTTATCATTTTTTATTCTATTTGATTCTTCTCTCTTTTCTTTTTTAGTCTGGCTAATAGTCTATTTTTCAAAAACCCAGCTCCTGGATTTTTTTTTAAAGGGTTTTTTGTGTCCCTGTCTCCTTCAGTTCTGCTGTGATCCTTAGGTATTTCTTGTCTTCTGCTAGCTTTTGAATTTGTTAGATCTTGCTCCTCTAGTTCTTTTTTTTTTTTTTTAATTGCATTTTAGCTTTTGGGGTACATGTGAAGAACATGCAAGATTGTTGCATAGGTACACACGTGGCAGTGTGATTTGCTGCTTTCCTCCCCTTTACCTATATCTGGCATTTCTCCCCATGCTGTCTCTCCCCAACTCCCCACCTCCCGCTGTCCCTCCCCTATTTCCCCCCAACAGGCCCCAGTGTGTAGTGCTCCCCTTCCTGTGTCTGTGTGTTCTTATCGTTCAACACCCACCTGTGAGTGAGAACATGTGGTGTTTGATTTTGTGTTCTTGTGTCAGTTTGCTGAGAATGATTCTTATCGTTCAACACCCACCTATGAGTGAGAACATGTGGTGTTTGATTTTGTGTTCTTGTGTCAGTTTGCTGAGAATGATGGTTTCCAGGTTCATCCATGACCCTATGAAGGACACGAACTCATCGTTTTTGATGGCTGCATAATATTCCATGGTGTATATGTGCCACATCTTCCCTGTCCAGTCTATCATCAGTGGGCATTTGGGTTGGTTCCAGGTGTTTGCTATTGTAAACTGTGCTGCAATGATCATTTGTGTGCATGTGTCATTATAGTAGAACGATTTATAATCCTTTGGATATATACCCAGTAATGGGATTGCTGGGTCAAATGGAATTTCTATTTCCAGGTCCTTGAGGAATCGCCACACTGTCTTCCACAATGGTTGAACTAATTTACACTCCCACCAACAG